>OY992876.1:12725407-12795407 GCA_963921405.1 Cepaea hortensis
AGAATCTGGCTGGCTCGAAGCTCCGATGTTGATCCAGTTCTAGCGTACTCACCGGTGACGACAGCAGCGCTTACGTCACATCGCAACTGCCAAAATGGTTGCTGTTTCTTGAGAAATGCGTTCTTAGCTATTGATAAGAATTTATAAAAGATGGGGAATGAAGTCAGAGGGGCGCTGTCGTCGTTGGGATTTTTTTTGAGGGGGGGGGGGGAAGGGAAGGCAGGTTCGACTCGGGTATGGCCACACTGAAGCTTCATTTGTATATTGTCTAGAGCAGTGATTCTCAATCCTTTTTGGCCCATGCACCCCTTCACCGTATGTTCAGAATGTCACCCCCCCCCCCCTTTTCGTATTTCCTCCCTATAAATTCCCCCCGTCCCTACATAGTATACGTAAAAATAGAAGCTAACGTTAATAACACATACTAGAACAAGTCTACACGTCTAAGTAAAAGTGATTTGCGGGTCTACTTACGTTATAAACTACTGAGCGTAATCTTGCCAAGAAATCAACATACAGCTGAAAGATGCTGGTGTTGACAGCGATGTCCTGTAAAAGGATATGCAACACACACACTTACGTTATAAAACGAATTTCAGAAGGGCAAGAAGAACAGAACCATAATGTATGGAGGGAAAAACAATATCAAGTAATCGGTTGGTTCTTGTATTAACGCGATCTTGAAATAATCTTAACACCCCCCCCCCCCCCGAAACCCTAAAATCCCCCCCCCCGGGGGGGGGGGATCCTCAAAGGAAGGTAGGGGGAAGATCATTGGCATTTCCCGCCATCCAAGGAGGCTTCCATAATTGCAGAGACGACACATAGCGACCACGAAATCTGGTGGAATTAATCTAGATTTGTGACTGCAATATCAGTGCCTCTGCCGATTGGCGTTGGCGACCATGCTTCTCCACATATTGTGATATCCGATGGCATGGATAAGTCGTGCGTTGACTCCCTTTCGTGCCATGATACAAGATTGTCAATACTTTTCTCACGCTGTTTTCCTCTATCTCTCTTTCCACAAATCTTTCTCGTTGCCACAAATGTTCCAGTTTTTGTCTTCTCATAATGTGGTCTAAGAATGATGACTGCTTATTTCTGATGTTTGTGATAAGTTGTCTTTGCGACTTAGCTTCCTTCAAAATGTCCAGATTGCTAATTATGGCTGTCTTGTTAACTTTTAGCATTCTTCTATAAAACCACATCTCCAAGGTTTCTTTGAACTTTTTCGCCTGTTTACTAATTGTGCAGGATTCGCAGCTGTTATTTTAATATTAGTTCTTTGTGACACGGGGTAGCGGGGTAGGGGTATCCCCTATCAAAGGAGATGTAAGGCGCCTCCTTCCCTCCGCTAGCCTACGGGACACCCTTGGGCAAGGTGGAGTACCCGTTTAGCCCCCCGATCAGGGTTACGTGAAGCCATCGGTGCAGGTGGTGGATGAAGATGGAGAGCAGCCAACAGATAGTTGTAGGTTATGGTCTCCACCTTCACGACGGTAGGCAGAGGATCTCTTTTTTGAGGAGACAATGGCTACGGTCACTGACCAGTATGGTCACTGCTAGGAAGGAAAGCAATGGCAAACTACCTTCTTTACACATGCCAAGAAAATCATGTTGTGTGAAATCATCGATAATCAGAGAACAAGTCCTTCAAGAAACAAATGAAGATCGTAAATTGATTAGAGAAATTAGACGTAGACAGTCAAAATTTTTTGGACATGTTATGAGAAGAAATGGATTGGAGAATTTGGTGACAACTGGTAAGATCGAGGGGAACAGACCAAGGGGAAGACCTAGAAGCAAGTACCTGGATGGCTTGGCCTTGTGGCATAGTCGAGACAGAAACACGGAGCTGATCCACGACTCTGGTGATCGGGTGAGATGGCAGAACATGACCGCCCACGCTTACCGGCATGGCACATGATGGATGGATGGACACGCAAGAACTCTTTTTCTAACTTTCAAGGACAAGAACTTATTGCACAAAGCGTACTTCATTTGATAGTATGCAGTTTTTTTTATCTCAGTGATGCATCTTCCATCTAATGTTATCCATGTGCCTAGATATCTGCATTTCTGCACTCATTCCAAAGTAACGTCATTTACTTTAAATGCATATTTAGGCACAATCTGTTTCTTTGATACCACCATGACTTCTGTCTTCCCATTTTTCAAACTAAGGCCCATTTGAAATGTATTACTGTGGTAATAATGTAATTGTTCTCCTTAGACATCAGTATATGAGATTTACGCAGTTTATTTATTCTATTATGAAGCACCGAAAATAATTTAGTTAGTGCACTTCTTTGCGAATGTAGTGGCGAAGGTTCGATTCTCAAGCAGTGGCAGGACGTTGTGATCAAGCCCAGGTTGATGTTCTAAGCAATGTTACATTCAATAGCTTGCCGTTTATAACTCCAGACTTCTCCTTCGAGTGTGAATTATCAATTAAGCAGGCTTCACTTTACTTGACACGTGAACTACACCTGCGCACTTCATGAGAGGCTACTTCATGCAACTAATGAGAGCAAATCATAACAACAGAGATAAGATACCCTAGAACAGCTGCGGTAGTAGCCGTGACAGATAGAACTAGGAATGAGGACATTAGAAGACGACTAGGTCTGAAACCACTTTATTAAAGAACAACAGATGAAATGATTTGGCAACCTTACAAGAATGCACTAGTATCATCTGTAAGAATGCACTAGTATCATCTGTAAGAATGCACTAGTATCATCTGTAAGAATGCACTAGTATCATCTGTAAGAATGCACTAGTATCATCTGTAAGAATGCACTAGTATCATCTGTAAGAATGCACTAGTATCATCTGTAAGAATGCACTAGTATCATCTGTAAGAATGCACTAGTATCATCTGTAAGAATGCACTAGTATCATCTGTAAGAATGCACTAGTATCATCTGTAAGAATGCACTAGTATCATCTGCCACAAAGAGCCGCATTGAAGAATTTTTTTGGGGAGGTAAAAATGTTTATGTTGTACAAAACATTGTGTATTTACATGGTGTGTGTTTTGCGAATACAACATATACATTCATGTACACTTGATAAAATTGCATTCATGGCATGGTGTAATTACCTGCACATTATTTGGTAATGATGATTGTGGAGGAGTTATCATTTGCTCTCGAGAGTACTAAAATCTTCCAATATAAATTCTTTCAAACTGCAAGTATTCACATTTACACTTAGCGTTATTAAAACAAGTTTAACGGTTTCACTGAACGGATCGTATATTAAACATTGCAAATAAGCGTTCCATTTTACGAAGTGAATTGCAAAACAGGTATGCATGGCGTTTGCTCGCGCGCACACGCGCAAGAGAGAGAGAGAGAGAGAGAGAGAGAGAGAGAGAGAGAGAGAGAGAGAGAGAGAGAGAGAGAGAGAGAGAGAGAGAGAGAGAGAAAGAGAGAGAGAGAGAGTAACCAAAGACTGAAGTTAGCGGCATTGGGTAGTAACTTCATCACATGCACAATATATTTATTTGGAGTGGGCGGAGTTGGGGTGGAGGTTAAATGAACTTTTGTCTTTGTCACATCACACTTAAAACAAGAGGAGCCGCTTACATACCGTTTTTTAATACAACACCCATCATACTCAAGGGAGCATGCGTATTCAAACAAAGAGGAATATGCCAATATACAGGAACAACACACACGTGACCACAAAAAAAAAAAAAAAACACATGTGAAACACATGTCAAACAGTCACTGATGCAGTGGAAACTCTCAAACGAACTAATACCAAAAAAAAAAAAAAAAAAAAAAAAAAACACACACACACAGGCAAACAAACAGACATGTACAATGCAACCCTTCTTAACACTTTTTCTAAAATTGAAGAAATATATTGGATACAGAGCATGGGGAAGACCACGTAAAAGTAGGTGTGGTGGCATCAAGAACAACCTTTGAGACATGAATATGAGCTTATAAAGGGCATTAGAAAAAGCGCATAAAAGATCTTTACATCTCCAATCAATACTTCACTGGGGTAAATGGAAGGATGTAAGAAGAAAGGGAATTCTTTCACGACGCAGCGGTTAAGTACCCGTCTGCTAAAATGGTTCAGAGTTCTGTACCTCCCAGCCAATGAAATCAGCATGTGTGGTTTATGCCAGATATAAAACTGCGGGAATTCCCGTGGTGTAGGAGTTAATTGGACTATGAACACAGTAATCACGGGATCCTTCTTTGTTTGTTTTCATCAGTTTTTCATCTCCAACCGGAGCATAGAGAGATGGAGTGAGGGTACGGTGGGATTCAGCTAGCGGGAAGACAAACAGCACACGCATGTCGTGTTTGTAACGGACGCACAAAGTATGATGAGAAAGGTGAAGACAGACATGCTTGGGGCAGATTGGCAGGCTTCCACTCAACAATAAGAAATAGAGAGCATCTGTTGGATTTCCCCCAAGGACAAGCTGGTGTGGTGGGAGACGGGCAGGCGGACGGACTAGCTGGATCTGCGCACCTCGGTGGGCGTTGGTGCATGGTGGCGAGGCTGTGTTAGGGGCGCGTTGAAATCGCGTGTATAGTGCAGAAGAGCGGAGGGATCATAGCGGCTTGGGAAGGGTCGTGCTGCGGTGAGTGGCCAGGGGATCTGAGCATGGAGCTCTGATGAAAGAATCAGTGGGAATTGTGTTCAGACTGCTACTGGTCCCATTAGTAGTGGGACTCTTCGCCGGTTAAGCACGCATTGGAAAGTCCCGAGTGCTGTGATGTCGCTTCTTGACTCAACTCATCTTGAAGAATGGCCTATTTTTCTTCTTCATTGTCTCCGGTATTATTATAGGACCTTTTCTGTTACATGTAAGTTCAACCGTCTCAAAGTTCTTCTTAAGTGAATGAGGCTCACACCGGCTGGATGCTACAAGAAAGATGTATGTTCTCAACATTTGTAATTTAATTTGGTTTTGATGGTGTTGTGCTATAGGTTTGTCATTATTATCTCATGTAATCTAATCTCATCTCATCTGATCTCATATGATATAATCTAATCTTGCTCCTTTTGTACCTTGTGGTGTCTAGGTGAAGCGTAAATAGCGGGAGGGTGCCCGTTTACGGGCTTCATATATCGAGATTCCCGTGGACCCTGTTATTCCCTTTGTCCATCGTTTACATGGCCAGCTTCTTCATCTGGTTCCATTTGGTCTATACATCATGGCTTGTTGTGGTATACTGTTAGTTGGTAGCCTAGTTATATGGCCGAACCATGTCACTTGCTGTTTTGTTAGAAATCTAGCCTTACGTTTTAAATACTGTTCGATCTCTGTATTGCAATGATATGTCTACGTGCGACTTATTTTGACAATATAAACCAACACAATGCTTCACACAACACAATTACAGAAAACACAGGACGTTACGGTGTCTAGCCTTCTTCAGGAAATAAATACATACACAATACACAAAATATAACCACGGGAAGACACTACACAGACTACATTAAGGCATAAGAACGGGATGAGTAGAATGGACAGATGGAAAAAAAAATGAGAAAAATGAACAGAAAATGAAGAAAAATATGTGCTACTTATCTCAGAATCCCAGGATGTAACACCTCTCATTACTTTGTGTTATTTTATATTGTTTACATTTCCACAGCTTTACCGTAGTTCCACAAACTTTATTCTGACTAATTTTGAACAGTGCTATTTGTTCTCCATCGTGAAGCCAGTTTATAACATGTTCAATGTTTTCATTGTTGATTGTAATTGCTGGTTCACATATAGTTTTGTCCATGGACATAATTTTCTATTATGGTTTTAAATTTAAAAAAAAATAAAAAAAAAAAAAAAAATAAAAAAAAAAAATAAAAATAAAAACTCATTTCTATGTTTTACCTGTCTTTTAACATACATTAGATGACGCGATGTTGAAGATTTATTCCTACTGGGCGGAGGATGCCTAAACTGTGGAAACGCGATTTTCCAACATGAGGAGGTCAGTATGGCCGAATGGATAAGAGGGATGATTCTTAAACGTCATTTGCGCTGATGCCGAGGTAGCGGTTTCAACCCCTACACCTGCCAGTTTGACTCAAATGTTGACTTCTCGTCCTTGACTTGGGCACGTCAATTACAAGTACCTCTGAAGTCGGGGTGCGCTCGTCTTATGGCGAGGACACTAATAACAAGGAAAGCTAATCCACACGTAAATTTCAGTCCAATGGAGGAGAAAAAATATTCTTGATCAAGTGAATAGGTACAATTATCTCGGAACAGTAATAACCAGCTGATGGGAGATGCCTTGAAGAGATTAGAACAAGAATCGCCATGGCAAAAGTAGCCTTTAGCAAGATGAAAAACATATTGACCAATAAAAAGATGTCAACTGAAACGAGAAAAAGAGTGTTGAGATGCTACATAGAACCTGTACTTTTATATGGATGTGAACCTTGGACAATGAGCAGTTAGGCTGAAAAACATCTGATGGCTGTAGAAATGTGATTTCTGAGGAAAATGCAAAGAATACCATGGACAGCCAGAAAGACCAATGAACAAGTCCTTCAAGAAATAAATGAAGATCGATCGTAAACTGATTAGAGACATTAGACGTAGACAGTCACAATTTTTTGGGCATGTTATGAGAAGAAATGATTTGGAGAACTTGGTGACAACTGGTAAGATCGATGTGAACAGACCAAGGGGAAGACCTAGAAGCAAGTACCTGGATGGCTTGGCCTTGTGGCATGGTCGAGATAGAAACACAGAGCTGATCCACGACTCTGGTGATCGAGTGAGATGGCAGAACATGACCGCCCACGCTTATCGGCATGGTACATGATGGATGGATGGTAGAAGTAGAAGTAGCACGTGTATGGACTACGCTTGAGTTCAAAGCCTGTGACAGTAATGCCCGCTTCACATCGTTGATTAGTGCTGTTGAGGAGAAAGAAGAATAGCACAACGGGAAAATAAAACGGAAAAAGGACAAGAAACAAAGAAAGAAAGAGAAAGCCAGCTACCGCCCTTGGAAGCAGTCGAGGTATGTTGCCGTTGGAAGATGCAGGGATCTATCACGTGATCACTGGATCGTGCAACAAGGTGAACCTAAGTGCCAGGCTAATGAAAAATAGCAAAAGGTAAACCGGCATGCCGGTACAACGTAAAGACATCAAGGATTATCGGGATCTGGTGGAATTGAGCACGCACTAAGACGATGAAGAAACCAGGTGGGAGAAGAAAGTAGACGGCAGGTAGATGATAGGTGGGAATAGAAAACATGCGCCAGATCAACAGAAGAAATACGTGGGGATTTATAAATAAAGATTGAGAGAGAACAGAGAAATGGAAAGGAGGAAAGTAAGGAATTGAGATGGTATTATGAAGCATTAGGCGAGGCAATCGTGCTGTTGGGGTTTCGCGCTTATTATGGTGCAGCGCGCTTTTTGTGGTCCCTCGCTTGTCCTGGAGTACTACACTTTTAGCAGTGAGTGATTATGACCTTTACTGGGGTATTGAGAGGAATGGTATAATTGTGTTTTCTAAGTTGACATGCAGGAAATCATAAAATTAACGATTTTGGTTTATTCCGTCGATATCACGAGAATGAACCTAGATGTTGTTCTGGTAATGACACATATGAAGAATTTTCTCTGCAATATACCAGGAGGCTTCAAATGAAAACCTTACATTTTTCTTTTGGGGTGAATATATTCTGAAACTTTAAAGACCAAATGCATCATTTTTCGATATAGTCGCCACTGCGTTCAACGCAAGTTCTTAAGCGTTGATAAAGTACCTGGATCAGTGTAGAAAAAAAATTCTATTGGTCGCGTGTGTAACCACTCATGCATTACCTTCTGTACTTCTTCATCGAACCGAAAAGTATTTCCTCCCAATGACTCTTTGAGTTGTCCTGTTAAACAGGTGGAAATCACTTGGGGCTAAGACTGGCGAGTACAGGGAATGTGGTACATACTGAATGTAAGAAACGGTTGCAATCGACTCTGGGGGTCACTACTCAGTGTGCCTGACCCGTTCCTGAACATTCTGTCACAGAAGTCACACCATACCTACTCCACTCATACACTAGCAGGACTGACAGGTATTCTTCACCATACTGGACCTTCAGTCGCCGATGCATTTCTATAGGTTTCACCCCTTCCCTGATTAAAAACAAAACGGATAATAGAACGCTGCTTATTTTTGGTGCATGTCAAACGTGGGGCGACCATCTTTAAACTGTCGTTATGACGTCATCGGGGTAGTCTGCACCGTGATGTCACATGCTTAACACTCTTGACATCCTTAACAACAATATTTATAAGACAATGGCATGTTATTGTAATTTCTATCTCACTTTTAAGGTTTACATTTAAATCCCTTTCGTATCTTTGTCAATCGGGGTGGGGGGGGGGGGGTGGGAGGTGGTGGGGGTGGGGGGGAATGAAAGGGCTTTTAGGAGCTATATCAAACCCACCCTGGTGTACGGAAGAAAATCATGGATAATTAACAGACAAGTACGGAATTATGTGGAAGCTGCAAAGATGTGGTTGTGTAGGAGCATTTTGAGAATACCGAGGACAGATTAAAAAGAGTAATGACGATTTCTTGTAAGAAGTTAACTCACTAAGAGAACTGGCAACTTTCATCAGAAGAAGACAGTTCACATTCTTTGGGTGCATCTTGGGAAATGTAAAGCTGAGTACGTCGTGACAACGGGAAGCTGGAAGGGAGAAGAGGCAGGGGAAGAACGAGAGGGAAGTTATTTGACAGTTTCACATCATGGCATGGAGGACATCGGTATCAGTAATGACAGGCAGTACACAAGACAGAGGGCTGTGGACAGAAATTATCGCCAACGCCACTCGGCATATATTCTAATCATAAGAGTCTTTGTTACAAGTGCATGCGATGTAACCATGTAGAATTTTCCCACACTGTTTCACAAACTACACTCTGACCTGGCTACATAATAAGACACAAAGAAATACCAAGAACATTAAATACTATGCGCATTAGTCAGAGGTGTACAAGGGCAACATTTATAAATCAAGCATGCACAGATATATTAGGACAGCATGTATAAAGTTGACACGCGAAGTTCTATTTGTACAATATGTAAAAAGTAGACATGGGCAGATCTATTAGGACAATATTTATAATTCAAACATGCACAGATCTAGAAGGACACTATTTATAAATCAATCATGTACAGATATATCAGAACAACATTAACGGGCTGAGGGGCTATTCCCCAATGGGGTACTAAAGGCAGATTAAAGAAGACATACAAGTACATGAAGAATTTATTAAACAAGTGAATCGTTTATACTATCGTGGCGCAGTCATAACATCAGATAGATGGTGCTCTAAAGATGACACCAAAAATCCCCACGTAAAAATAGCTGTTCGTGAGCTTAAAAACACACTTATCAACAAACAGCTGTCAATTTCAGGTAGGAAAGAATGATGCACTGTTGTATATAAACTCTGTCTCTAATATTGTCAGAGTATTATCATTATCATCAAGAATTCCACCCCCTGGGCTGATATTAAACATTCCTCATCATTCCATGTCACAGTTGTTTATATTGTTCCGCTCTCTTTAAATTCCACGCGTGTTTGTATTGATAGATTTGGGAATGTCTGCTTCATAAATGTTGTCCTTGTAGATCTGGGCATGTCTGCTTTAAAAATGTCCTTGCAGATCTGGCAATGTCTGCTTTATACATGTTTTCCTTGTAAATCTGGGGAATGTCTGCTTTATAAATGTTGTCCTTGTAGATCTGGGGAATGTCTGCTTTATAAATGTTGCCCTGCATATCTAGGGAATGTTTGCTTTATAAATGTTGTCCTTGTAGATCTGGGCATGTCTACTGTATACATGTTGTCCTTGTTAATCTGGGGAATGTTTGCTTTATAAACGTTGTCCTTGTAGATCTGGGGAATGTCTGCTTTATAAATGTTGTCCTTGTAGATCTGGGGAATGTCTGCTTTATAAATGTTGTCCTTGCAGATCTGACAATGTTTGCTTTATAAATGTTGTCCTTGTAAATCTGGGTAATGTCTGCTTTATAAATGTTGTCCTTGTAGATCTGGGCATGTCTGCTTTATAAATGTTGTCCTTGTAGATCTGAACATGTCTGCTTTATAAATGTTGTCCTTGCAGATCTGAGCATGTCTGCTTTATAAATGTTGTCCTTGTAGATCTGGGCATGTCTTCTGTATAAATGTTGTCCTTGAAAATCCGAAGCGGACGAGTTAGCGAAGTTAATAAGGGGCTGCGCTGTTTATGTTATGAGCACAATCGGGCGAGGGTTCGACGCCGGGGTCGTCGGCTGCTAAGTGAGGGAACGCTTGGCCATCTATCCCTCCGTGCATTCAGGTCAACAAAATGTGCAGGCCCTATCACATCACAAACTAATTGCAGGAAACTGCTTCGGAATCATTTCATTGCTTTATAGATTTGTGCAAGCCTCATTTATACTGTGGTCCCTTTATATCTGTGTTTGCCTGCATTATAAACGTTGTCGCTTTATGTTAGTACAGGCCTGATTTATAATTGTGGTCCTAATATATTTGTACACGGATAATTTATAAATGTGATTTTAATATATCTGTATTTCCCTGCGTTATAATTGTTGCCCTTTAATGACTGCGCATGCCCGATTTATAACTGTTGTCATTACAGCTCCAATATTATTCATCTCTGTCTGTTATCTCTACTTCAAATGTTTTTAGGTTTCCCACTATTTCTATTGCCTTGTGGGTCCAAGACAAGAGAGTGTATAGTTAACTGACCTCAGGTTTTCCCAGTGTGTGTCCTATCTTGTAGTTCCCAGACAAGAGAGTGTCTAGTTATATTGTCCCCAGATTGTCTCAGTGTGTGTCCTATCTTGTGTGTCCCAGACAAGAGAGTGTATAGTTAACTGACCTCAGGTTGTCTCAGTGTGTGTCCTATCTTGTGTGTCCCAGACAAGAGGGTGTCTAGTTACACTGTCCTCAGGCTCTCTCAGTTTGTGTGTCCTATCTTGTGGGTCCCAGACAAGAGAGTGTCTAGTTATATTGTCCCCAGATTGTCTCAGTGTGTGTCCTATCTTGTGTGTTCCAGACAAGAGAGTGTCTTGTTATATTGTCCTCAGGTGTTCCCAGTGTGTGTCCTATCCAGCGCCAGCGCCTTGTCCTCTTCTCTTGGTTCACTGGGATTTGTTGTGTCCTCTCCATGATCTCTTTAGTGATTCTGCCATACGATTTTATTCCCACTTTCTCTTCCTTCTTGGAGATGGCCATACTGTCTGCTTTCTTTTTCTTTGTTTCCCTTTTTTTTGTTGCGCTCGCTCGCTTTGAATTCAAGCATAGTACACACACACTACTTCTAATATTGCTGGACCGAATTTTGCATGTGGATTAGCTGTCACTATTAACAGTTTATAAAACAGTTTGTTGTATGCTCTTTAAACGCACGATGCAATCAACCCCTGCATTTATTGGCTGCTTATTTACTAGGCAATTTTGCGTTCAGTAGTCTACCACTGATTTCTAAAGGGCCCATGCCCCATCACATCGAAATCAACGCAAAGCAATCTGCTTCCAAAATCGCCTTCACTGATTTCGAGCCTTCGACTCGGTTTGTAGGGGAATTCGGAAACTGCGTGTCAGTAACACCTAAGCCACAGCTGCCGAGCTATCACACCATATATCCTATCATATATCCTACCATATATCATACGATATATACTATCATATATCCTACCATTTATCATACCATATATACTATCATATATCCTACCATATATCATACCATACCATATCTCCTACCATATACACTATCATATCCTACCATATATCACACTATATATCATACAATACCATATATCCTACCATATATCATACCAAATATCATATCACATACCCTGTCACATCCTACCATATATCATACGATATATCATACCATATACTATATATTCTACCATATATCATACCATGTATCATATAACATATCCTATCATATCCTACCATATATCACACCATATATCATACCATATACCATATATCCTACCATATATCACACCATATATCATATCATATACCCTATCAATACTACCATAAATCACACCATATATCATATCATATACCCTATAATATCCTACCATAAATCGCACCTTATATCACATCATATACCCTATCATAACCTACCATATATCACACCATATATCATACCATGTATAATACCATACCATACCATAAATCCTACCATATATCATATCTCATACCCTGTTATATCCTACCATATAGCACACCACATAACATACCATATACCATACCATATATCATACCATATATCATACCATATATTATACCATATATCATACCATATATCATACCATATATTATACCATATATCATACCATATACCATACCATATATCATACCATATACCATACCATATATCATACCATATATCATACCATATATTATACCATATATCATACCATATACCATACCATATATCATACCATATATATCAGGTCTTAGTCAGATATGACTGAGCGACCGTATGACAGTAGACGGTACTATCTGCTTCTGTTAGCGCCGAATGTTGGGCGGCGCTTACCAAAACCGAAAACCCACGTTGTGCCAACGGCTGCGGGCGGAAGAGCGCAATTAGGAGGGTACAAGCCTTATCCTGGTGTGAGGAAATGCAACCTAAAGACTAAATGTCATGGCAGGACAGACCAGGCCCTAAGCCTTGGTTGGTAACTGGTCTTGGATCGAAGCTCAGACAGGCGGACAGTTAGAACATTGTTTTGCTAATCCGGCAGCTTCTGCAGCTTGTCTTGTTCCAGGCGTAATGGTGTCACCTTTCCTCTGGAGTAAACTAGACAGGCCGAGAGAGGGATCATGCTGCATGGGCAACACATGGTCTCTTCTTCTTCTTCTTTCGTTCGCCTGAAATATGTCTATAACTGCAATGTTGTCTCTTGTATGAATCTAACAGTCTTGTTTAGTTCACTCAGCAATCCGTAGAGATTATCTTCCACTGTTGTCTCTCTAGGCCTGAAGGTTTACCTAGATATGTTGTAGTTTGGGCAGTCTTGCAGTATGTGCTCTGCTGTCTGCGACGCCAATCCACATGTGCACATGGCTGAGTCACCAATCTTGAATTTTGTATACATGTGGTTGCATAATCTATTGTGTCCTGTTCGGAGGCGCAGAATAATGACCTGTTCTGGTCTGTCCATAACGTGGTAGTCGTCTTGAGTAGGGTTTGTTGGCCTTCTGACTGATTTGATCATTCTTTTCTATTGGTGGTATGTAATGGGCACATCAGGTTGTTCTTCTTTTGCTCCTTCCTTAGCCAATCGATCAACTCTGTCGTTTCCGGGTACTCCACAGTGGGATGGTATCCACTGTATGGTGACCTTATGCTGACTGCTAAGTTCAGAAAGTAATGTCCTTAGAGCTGGCAATTTCCCAGACAGGAGCTCCTCTATTACTGATTTTGCATCTGTCAATATCACCACAGGATGTGTACCATGGCTGGTATTTTGTAATTTCTCTGTGGCTATCTTGATTGCCTCAATTTCAGCATCATAATTATGGCAGTACTTTCCTGTTGGAACTCTGGCCGTGTCCCTAGTATTACATGGTCTCTAAACTCAGCCCAGGCTTTGTATTATGGAGAGATAACTCAATTTTACAAACTATCGTCTGTCAAGACGGCAAGGTGCCAGTCAGTTATACTATATATCATACCATATATCATACCATACACCATACCATATATCATACCACATATCATATTATATACCATATCATATATCATACCATATATCATACCATATATCATACCATATATCATACTATCATGTACACTAAAGTGCCTTGCCGACTGGCGTATGCGATGAAACTTCCCCGTGTCTCTAGATCTCCGACAGGATGTATTAATTCATGTGTTGAAAATTTTTATTTCAGTGGTAAAGGTTGTCAAAAATCTTCTCTCGCTGTCTGCCTTGATCTTTCTGTCCTTTAATCTGTCTAATGGTTGCAATATGTTCCAGATTTTCTCATGTCGACTACCTTTATGCGATGGCTATTATAACTTGTCTTTTCATCTTGGCCTCTACCACAATATTGAGATTAATTTAGTCTGTCCAAGAGTGTTTCCACTCCTGTTTACACATCGTCCAGGATTCATAGCCACATGTTCACACTAGTTCTTTGTAACAAGGAGGAATTCTTTTTCTAACTTCTAATGGCAGGAAATATTTGCATAATATGTTCTTAATTTTATAACCAGTAATTTATATTTGTTTGATTCTGTTCTTTATTTCTGTAATTTAACTTTCATTTGATGTTATCCACATGTCTAGATATTTCAATATTATGTTACGTCGAACGACGCCCCTGCATATTGGGTATTCCCGTACGAGCTCGGTCCTCCGATACAGCAGCCATCCTAAAGTGTTTCTGCTCAATGTTTCCAGGGGGGTTGGTTATAGTATCTCCTCTCTTTCCCTCAAAGGCGGCATTAACGTGCTTAACCAGGCTTTACTCCCAGTTCCCAGTCAGACTAGAGTCGGTGTCTCAGCAGTATCCGCCAAATGATTCCGTACTGCACCGATTATATCAGCCCTGCCCATGCTTCTGCCCGTTTACGTTGATGTACTATTTGCCAGCCGGCCTGCGTGTTCGTTGCCTTTAACACCGGCATGTTCGGGTATGTGAGTCACCACTTCAGATTGGCTAAACGGCAAGCCCCGCCTTAGATAACTGTAAGTAGCCAATCACATCTTACTATAATGGTGACCACTACAGAACTGACACCGTGGCTCAGTGCTGCTGGATTTTAACCTCAGCCTTCCCCCTTGAGTGGCCAATAATCAAAATCACTGCACTCCGGAATCTCCACGCGTATCGATCTCCTTCTTCAATATCCAACGAAGAAGTCCCGTCCTGGGATACAGTAGTACACGCCCGCCTGCATTCTCCCCTACTCGCTGTATTGTTCGGATCCTTAGCTCACTCCTCGCCGAATCAGCCAATTGTGAATCCGCTGTCATTTCCTCGCATACCCACATGCCCTGGGTAGACAATCCACGATATGCTCCCAACCTTCATGTCGTCGAGCGATGCAAGCCGCTTCATTGGAACACCCCAGATTCCGATTTAACGTGGCCTGCTCTGCGAGTCCGTTACAAATACACAATGTCGGACTGTACTACACTCTAGCAACAGGAACACCACATTTACAGCCTTCATCTCCTTTCTCATGCTGGAAGTCGTGATATTATTCATCAGACTCTACTTTTAACATTGTCTATTAACCTTTGTAATGATGCCCCACCTACTCCGTTTACCTCTCACCTCAGACACATCCTAATATGTTATTACCTCTCTTGGCTGACGCACGGATGCCTCTGACACCCTCTGACCAACGTAACTATCACTCTCTGCAAAGCGGCCTTGTTGCCCTACCCCGTAGTCCAATCCACTTCCCCACAATAACTACACCATTATCACAAACACGTCTATGTGACATCCGGGAACTGCCTATCTTCAGCCTGTGTCATCTGGTGACATCTAAAGTCTCTACAGAGAGTACCCGTGTCCGCCTAGACACTAAGCCACATCTTTTCCTGTAGAGCCTTGTCTATCATATATAGACGGCAGAGTAGAAATATTATGCAAGCCACACGGGGCGTATCCATTTAAGTTCAAAACGATTCCCATGGCCTGATTTTCAAAGCGTTCCAGCTTCTCCAGTTGGCCGTGCGATAGTATTAGCAATACCAGGCCATACACAATCATAGAAATAATTAACTGTTGGTACAGAATGTATACAAATAACTGCTCCATGTCCTCATCACCTTCCGGCCATCGAGTCCGTCCTTAACCTTTGACACCATCTCTCGCAAGATGTCGCCGAAAGACAACATTCTGTCAGGTGTTATTCCGAGGTATTTAATAGTGTTTTCTGTTTTGATCGACTGTCATTTACTTGGAATGACATCGCTAACAATTTAAAAAACAATAAATTTAAAACGCACTGCAACGCAGCTGCTTTGTCTTGGTTGATGGCGTCACCCGTCTCCGTGTACCATTCACTCACTTATCTACCCCAAGATGCAATTCTCTAGATATTTCCAGAACATTTCTCCTCTATCTGTAAACAAGGGCACCATTAGCATACGTCAAAATACGCCCAGTACCAACTGCTTCTATCATCGACACCTGCTTGTGAAGGTGTGAGTATCGTATTTCATCCCTGGCTTTCTAGCCTCACGTTGGTGACCCACACTTGAGGTATTTTTACTGGCTTCACGCCTAAATCAATTTCCACCATGCGTTACTTCTTATGAGGAGAGTAGGACAGAGTGGCTAGACAGCGGGCTGCCATTTGGGAGAAACGGGTTTGAATCCTCGGTAGAGTGATGAATACCCTAAAATAAGACCCTAACCGGCACAGTCCGCGGCGACTGCACTAGCCAGGCGACCTTAATTCCCTAGGCTCCAGAGCCCCTGGTTCTACACCCAAGGTACTACAGGCAGTAATGACAGTTTGATGACATTGACTTCTTATAGCAGGCTCCGTGGCGAAGGTTTTACGGGCACACTTCGTAATCCCGCATACCGCCTTCGAAACACAGCTGTGGACGATTTGGCAGCAGACGCCTTTCGTTTGGCATGTTACTAAATGGTATGGGTACCGGACGTTCAGAAAGTAATGGCGAACTACTGAATGTAAACTTTCCCAGTAATCACGAACAGCTAAATGATGCTGGAATTGACTGCTACGTTCTGTCAAGGATATGCAATTAACTTTTGCACTTCTTATAGCTGGCGAGTTAGCGACGTTGATATGGAGCTGCGCTGGTAAAGTCACGAGTACGGTCGGACGAGGGTGAGACGCCTGCTCTCGTCGTCTGGCTAAGTAAGGGAAATCCTGGCCACCATTCACCCGTGCCTCCAGGCTTATATGACTTTGTGTTTTGGCATCCCCTTACCAAGCGGGGTTTGTTTTCCAGGGACGTGGGTTCCCACGCCGACCCATCCTAAAGTGGGTACTAGGACATGTCCTGGGTAGTAAAGGCGGCGGGCGTGGCATTGACCACATCTCACATCTGGTGCTGTCTGGACTGAGCTTACGGGACAGCACCATATAACCAGTAGCCTGTTGGCGTGTCAGGGGTTTCCTTAATCTCAGTGTTGCATGTCCCTTGCAGGACGTGGCCATCAACCCTACCCCAGGTTGATTTACTAGGCAATTTTATGTTTAGTAGTTTGCCATTGCTTTCTGATCGAGAAATCAACATCTAAGTCCATCTGAGACCTATGTAGGGGATCATCCGCGTATCCCAGTCGCAGCCCACAGGAAGTTTAAGAGCTTGAGCGTTCTTATCCGTTCCGTGGTCTCTAGGTGTGGTATCCGCCTCGAGTGCTGGAGATCCCGGGTTCAAGCCCCAGTGAGGGCCGGGAGTTATTCACGTGGACTTCTAGTAACAAAATTTCCCCTGGATCTCTGGGTAGTGTGTATCCCGTGTGTATTGTTGCACACGTACAAAATCCCTTGGCAGTTCGAAATCGAAAAAGAGTACCCCGGACGAAATTTCGAGTTAAAAATTTACCCAAAGTTTTTCAGGAACCTCGCCGGTGCTACCGAGTTCGTGCACTGAGCTGAGATTCTCCAGACTCAGGCTTGAGTTAGGAGTAGAACGGAGCACTTATGGGTTACACCCGTGTGCCATGATGTCGATCCGCCGACTAAACTAAACTAAATTAAAATAAACTAACTAAACGTGATAGCGTATAATGTCTTTATTTGTATGTCGGTTTTACAACCCTAGATGAATTACTTTTACAGTTTGTAAAACTATTTTTTTTTCTTTAATTTTTTTTCTTTAATTTACTTGAATTACTTTTTACAGTTTGTACAACTATTCTTTTTTCCTTGGCGTTCTTTAGATTGAACTAAAGCGCAGTTCATCAAGTGCTACTACTTTTAATGCACCGGGATGATTTTTGTATGTGGATTAGCTTTCCCTATTTCCAGAGTCTCTCGTCATCAGACGAACCCATTCCATTTTCTTACGTACTTGTAATGTACGTCCTCAAGTCAACAATATAAAATGACACAAATTAGTGCAGCATTACATAACAGAATTACGACACATAAGGACTGTCAACATCTTATATCACACACAGGCACTCTCGCTTCTTCATCCACACCCAAAGAAACATCCGTTGTGTGGATGGTACATCACGTCTTTTATTTCAGGCGAACCTGAGATAGTTACACATTATACCCAGGCGGTGGCTGCCTGAACAAACATACAAATGCCGCCTTCTCTACAATAATCATACACAGTCACTTGCTCACACTCCACACTCGCTATCTTCAACTAGCGCTCTCGCAAACTAAGCATTTGCACTCCGAAATTCACAAGTGTCCTTCTCTGAAAGCTGTTGAGTCCCGTCTGACGATTTCCAGCCGGTTGGCTGGCCTTGTCGCCCCAGACCCCGTGCTGTCTGTAAAACCCCATGCTGTCTGTAAAACCCCGTGCTGTCCTACCAGTCTCGTAGGACAGCAGTCTGTCCGTGCTAAGCTGGGTTGTACTAACGTCTAGTCTGTTCAGGGTGGTATCCCGTGAACAGGCGTCCCCTACTATCCTCTGGTATGGTCCTGCCGGTGTCCTGGTTCTGACACGTCTGTGTCCCCACCTAAGTCCTGTCTCCTGTTTATCTACTGCCCTATAGAGGTCCTGTCTTATGACCATTCTGTCCTGACTTATGTTCTGTCTCTACTCTATCTACTACCCTGTAGATGTCCTGCTCTATGTCCTATATGTCATTATCTCTATTCTGCCCCTTGTCATCTCTATGTCTTATCCGTACCTACTCAACACCCTGACAAGGACGTTGCGGCGATTAGCCTTCATCAGCAAACAAACACATACACAAAACACAACATATAGTCACGGAGAAGATCTCCTGTGACTACATTAAGACGTGACGACAGGACGAGAAGAATAAAAGATGAAAAAATGAAAGCAATGAAGAGGAAATGAAAATTGAAAAAAAAATGTTCCTAATTACCTCGGAATTCCGAGCTGTGTATAGCCCTTATAACCCTATAGATCTTCTCTGTGACTATATGTTGTGTTTTGTGTATGTGTTTGTTTGCTGATGAAGACTAATCGCCGCAACGTCCTCAAGTCAAGGACGAGACGTCAAGATTTTAGTCCAACTGACTGGTGTAGTGGTTGAACCTGCAACCCCGCCAACAGCACACTGTAAGATACAATTATAATCTCATCAATTGTTCAGCCAATGAAGAATATAACGTACATTCCAATGTGTACACTTGCACTTTGGACACATCTCTGCAATCAGTGACACCTCTTCTGCCTTTGCTTTCCGTCTGAGCATTGACCTTGAACCAGATCTTGTCAAGGCCTTCTATCTTTTACTATCTCTTACAACTCAAGGCCTTCTATCTTTTACTATCTCTTACAACTCAAGGCCTTCTATCTTTTACTATCTCTTACAACTCAAGGCCTTCTATCTTTTACTATCTCTTACAACTCAAGGCCTTCTATCTTTTACTATCTCTTACAACTCAAGGCCTTCTATCTTTTACTATCTCTTGCACTCAAGGCCTTCTATCTTTTACTATCTCTTGCAACTCAAGGCCTTCTATCTTTTACTATCTCTTGCAACTCAAGGCCTTCTATCTTTTCCTATTTCTTGCATCTCAAGGCCTTCTATCTTTTCCTATCTCTTACAACTCAAGGAAATGGAACTCAAGTGAAATGGAAATCAAAAAGAGAATGGCCAAAAATGCTTTCAACGGCATGAAATCAGTATTAACATCTAGAGAGATTAATAACGCATTAAAAATGAGAATTGTCAAATGCTACGTATATTCAACGCTACTGTATGGCGCGGAATCCTGGACATTGAACAAGCAACTAGAAAGTCGCAAAGAGGCCCTGGAGATGTGGATATACAGACGAATAGGTCGTATTTCATGGAAACAAAAACAATCAAATGCAGGGGTCCTAGAAAAACTGGGAATGAAGAGAGAGTTGATGAAAGAAATAAAGAGGAGGCAAGTGAAATATTTTGGCCACGTTAAAAGACATGATACTCTTATTAAAACCATATTGGAAGGCAAGGTTGAGGGCAAGCGAGCAAGAGGTAGACAACGATACAAGTGGGAGGATAACATCAAGAGATGGACGAACATCAGCCTGACAGAATGTACAGTCAAGGCGAGAGACAGACAGTGTTGGGGATCCATTGCAGCCAACCTTCATTGTGGAGACGGCACCTGATTGATTGATTGATTGCAACTCAAGGCCTTCTATCTGTTGCTATCTCTTGCAACAACCCCCTCCACGTTATTCATCCCTGTTTATAATTCTCTGTTTTTCGATGTGTCTCTAGGTCTCGCTCTATTCCATGTGCCCCGTGGGTTCAAGTGAACGAACTTTCTAGTTATTCTATTATCAGGAGGGAGACTCCGCGGCCAAGTGGTTACACTGCCTGCCTCGCACTCCTACGGTTGAAGGTTTGATTCCGGGTCACGTCGTTCGGTTCACGAGCACAATCTTCTTGAAGACTCTTAGAGGTCGTAGCCGAAGCTACGGAGTTCGTGCTTTGTATGACGCTTTCAGCAGGCCGCTCTGTGGAAAAAGACTGAGTCATATGGAATAAAACCAGGTGCAATGAAGTCGACCCTCTTGCCTCTTAAACTCTATTTAAACACATCACACCAAGCCGTGATATCGTTTACTTTCTCATGCAACTCCCACCATTTTATTAATCTCTGTCTATATATAATTTGCTGCTCTCTATGTGTCTTTAGGTCTCGTCTGATTTAATCTTCCCCTTGTGGTCTAGTAGGAGGACTTTCTATCTATAGTATATCAGGATTTCTCAGTGTTCCTTGTCCAATGCCAGTCATTTCCTCACTTTTTATTTATGTGGAATCTCTCTACGATAATTATAAAGTACCACGAAGTAGTGTAGCTTTACTGGACACAATTACGGAAAACATAGAACATTGCGGTGACTAGCCTTCATCAGCAAGTACACGAAACACGACGTATAAACACGGGAAGACACTACAGTCACTACAGTAAGACATCATAAAGAAATGGGAAATTTTTTAAAAAATGAAAAAAAAAAAAAATGAGAACAGTGATCAGAAAATGAAAAAGAAGAATCAAAAGAAATGTGCTACTTATCTCAGGATCCCAGACTGTGATACAAACAAGAATCTTGACGGTGATACTCTTATACAGACAGGCGTGAGAGTCTGTGGTGTAACCGGAGCAGGGGTCGAGGATGGTAACGGTTCAGTGAAGATTCCAGGTAAATACGTGGAAGTGGTACACGAAGATTGGGAGTTAGAATCTGTTTACGATAGTTCGCCGGCTCTATGGCGGAGAAGTTACGAATACAATTCGTAAACCCGCATACCGCGTTCGAAACACAGCTGCGGGAAATTTGGAAGCAGACCGCCTTGTGTGGGTTTTCATACAATAGTATGAGTGCCGGTCGTTCAGAAAGCAAGGGAAAACTACTGATCGTAAACTTGCCAAGAAATCACGAGCAGCCAACAATGTTGGGGTTGACTGAAATGTCCTGTAAAGAATATACAACTAACTTAACTTACGATAGTTCTCCCTCTAAACTCGCTTGCGTGATTCTGCCAAACCATGTTAGTTCTTTTATTCTGCATACTGTACTGGCACCTGGCCATCTCGACAGACGATAGTTTGTTACATTGTGCATAAAAAAAAAATCATATAATATCTACAACCCATGGCGGTCGCGAATGACATTTCCATAGCATAAAGGTTGGGCTGTCTTGCCCATGGAGCATGATCCGGCTCTCAGCCTGCCTAGTTTACTCCCGAGGAAAGGTAACATCAATATTCTGCACAGGCACCATGCAATGAATGTTTGTAATGATGATACTATCGTTGTATAATTTCCGTCTTCTTTTCCGAAGCTTATTTGTTTGAACCATTATGTCTGGTGATCCCATTACGTATACTCAGAGTTATATGGAAGATATCATCTTCTCGAGCATCAGTTTAGCAGCAGGCCACAAACCTGGAATGGGAGATTATGAGATTGGTGAAATTTGAGTATGGAACAGTGGGAAAATGACAGAGTTGAAAATTGGAAGAGTGGAAGAATTAGATATTGGAGAATCGTAGAGTGGGAGAATTAAAGAGTGGGAGGATGAAAGAGTGGGAGAGCTGGATAGTGGAGAATGAAAGATTGGGAGAATGGAAGAGTGGGAGGATGAAAGTATGGAAGAGTAGGAGGATGAAAGGGTGGGAGGATGAAAGAGTGGGAGAATGGAACAATGGGAGAATGGAAAAGTGGGATGACGGGGCAGTGGGAGAATTGAAGAGAGGGAGAATTGAAAAATTGGAGAATGGTATGTTGAGAAATGTCATATGAGTTCTCTGACCGGGTGGCCGGACACAACAAAACTGAAGTGGATTGTTGATTCAGATTGATTTCTGGTAGGAGAGAATCAGAATCTGGTTTCTGGTTTCTTATTCTGACACTGAGGAAAAAGGAGGTGAAAATTTAAACACAATGATATGTAGAGAAAGACAGACAGATTGATTGATTAGTTAGTCAGTTAGTCGACAGATCATCCTCATTGCACATCAAACCATTCAGTCCATAAGTGCTCGGATCCCCTCCTCAGCAAATCCCGCAGCGTGTAGCGGCTAACCACACCAGTTCTGTGTTGGTTTATCAGTCTTCTTTGGCTTCCTGCGTAGTGTTCTTGTTTGGCCACCCCTCTTTTAATTTGCTGTTCTCGCAGTCTGGCCGTGGTTGTAGATTCACAGTCATCACTTGGTTCTCGCAAAAGTCTTACTTCTCGTAGAGCATTCAGAATGTCAACCTGGTCCATGGCGCGTCTGCCCTCCACAGTAGCGTTACCTGCGAGCTTGTCAGCCAGCTCATTCCCTTGTACTCTCCCGCATGCCCTGGCACGAAGATGAAACTAATCTTTGCCAGCCGAGACCGCTCCAGAGACAGCAACCATTCTCTTCGGATCCCCCCCCCCATCTCTATCCTCTTGAGCATGCTCATTGAATCGCTAAGGAAACATGCCCTAGTGAATGTCTGTGTCTCGAGCCATGTTATTGCTTTACTTCCATGACTTCCCTAGTCAGGCTACTTGTGGTCTCAGTAACAGCACCAGAGTCCTCCTTCACAATTCTCCCTCCGGCCTGAGCCGTAAAGGCCCATGAGCTTCTCACATGTCCGACGACCGACCCATCTGTGTAAATGACAGCATCACCGTCTAGCGAATTCTCGAAAATCAACGCTTGTACTTCCGCCTCCACAGTTTTCTTGTCTGCATTTTCTGTCTAGTTGGATGCAAACTGAAAAGGGTGTGCAGAAACCTGTTGGCACTTGTACCCGCTCCTCGCCAGGTTCTAAGTCCTCAAGTGAACACACCTGTTGAAGAATGCCTTCGGCTTGACCCATCAACGACCGTCCTCTTTTTAACCTGCTGCCCTTCACCTTCCTAATTTCACTATGCAGTGGATGTTGTGTGTTTGTGTTAACTCTGAGGTAGGCGCGAGCTCTGCAGACTTGTATTCTGTCTTCAATGGTTGGAAAATCAAGAAGGTAGCCCATCGCCCTGCATGCTGTATCTCTTGTACATCCAAGAATAATGCGCATAGCTTCATTCTGTATCCTTTCTATCCTTTCTATGTGCTTACGGCTGAGATTCAGGAATGCCATCGCATACTCAAAAACAGACATGACCAGCCTTTCGTATAGAAGACATAGATGGCTCTGCTCACAGTTTGCTGCCGCCATCACCCGCATCGCAGCCAACCCCAGCTTGGCCTTTGTTATCACCTGGTCTATGCTCATTATAAGCATTATTATATTAAGTAATTATACTTCATTGTGGGCATCAAGCATTCCATTACCCACAGCATTCAGCCGAAAATAATAAGGCTACTAACTCAAGCTTCGTCGAACATACCCAAGCCAATCACGTATCACATGGGTTGGTCACGAACCGCGTGGGTTTGGGTTTGAGTACAAGTTAATTGTACTCTCGTCAAAGAAAGGAGCAATTTACTTAGGATATACAGCTACTTCCTTTAGTATATCTTGGCCAACATAGAGAGCTTATTGTATCTATACACACGAGAACCGGAAACAGGCCAGTAAATTGTTCATTGTTGATTGATGTTTTGTTGACTCATAATAAGGCTATTTATTTTATTTTGTGGGCGGTTGGAAGGGCCTTGATGAACTAATTAAGATTACTTGATTGGTTCATGAAGTGATTTGTGTGTTGATAGTCGCCAGGTCATTGCGAATAAAATTTTTGTTTTGATATTGCGGGCGTCACCACAATACTATTGTCTTGTCATAACTGTAATAGTATAGTATGTGCGTTATCCGTCAAAAATGTGGATACAAATTTGTTATTGTTTGTAAACAGTAAAATGTATTCGCGTCACTCGTCATTCGTTTTTTTATGATTGTTGGTTGTCTTGCGTTGCATATATATTGTGTATTGGATATATTTATTCATATTTATTTCTCTAGTTATATTTATTTCGATCATTATAGAGATATTTGATTGATTTTTTTTGTGGTGTTCGAATTGACACTTCAAATTTAATTGAGTTATATTTGCTCAATTGTAATACAACATTTACCTTACTAACTGAGTGATAGTGATCTGAGACATGTGGGGACTTCGATCCGAGGAAACGATGCTTTAATGTAAAAAAGCGACGATTGATTCCCGCCATATCAGAAATAAACATATGAAGAATGCACGTCACGATGATAAATTCCTTGGCACGATGTGGCATCAGGAGTACACACAATGCGACAACATGGCGGCTGAGTTAATGTAAGCTTCATTACGCTGCCAGAAAAACGATAATTTTACATTGCAGGTTATCGTTTGTACAGAAAGTAAGACATTATCGTAATCTTCCGAGTTATTTATAAAAAGGGAATGTCTGTCGCTGGAAAGATAAATAGTTGCACGCCAAGTTGAAGTGCACGACTAATGCAAACGACGCGCACCGTCCTAATCTCAACGGAAGCCGAAATTGCAGCTCGTGTAAACGTCAGTTATAGACTGCAAATATTTAATATGTGTCGATATTAAGTGGATGTCATTTGCCACACACAAGTTAAAAGATTAAACCTTTGCGATTCCACATATCTGTATGACAATGGAACACATTATCAGTTTCGATGTCCGCTATCAGGAGACATACTACACTTGATAGTACCAAATTTATACCCAGGATGGAACTAGATATGTCTTGGAATTAGACATAGTTTACACAGATTCCTTACACAGATTAGTTCACACAGATTAGACAAGCAGTTGACACAGCACACTGCACAACTCTTGAACAGTAATATACCACACAATCAAGATGCACTTGGCGAGAAGAATGATACCTTCATAATATCATTGGCTGCCGACACTCTGTCAAATTTACACTATCGGCACAAGGAACATTCATTATTCTTCTGGGGACATTATAGAGACTAACTATTTTACATTTATCTATACACGAACGTGAGGTCGGATATTACTATGGACGTACATTATACATTGTCGGGATTACCTACACTTCCCTCCACCAAGAGTCTGAAGGAAAGATAAATGAGGCATTCAGTGGGACTGTACACAATTACTGTCGAGACTTATTGCATCTAATCTTCTCACGATACCAGTTCATTATGGTGGATTGATACCTTTATTGCAACCTCAACGCATATGGAGTTTCTACACGGAATGTCGAACATTACAACATTATTATACACATACCGGACACTTCATCACACTTCAGAACTGTGAACGCAACGAACATATATGGATACACCTCATCGTCATGACACCTCTGCACACGACACCATGACAGGATACTAGGACACTACACATTCACGTCAGAGCGCTACATGAATTGACTTTGAGACACAAGGCTTCGATCAAACCGTTTCCCCAGGTAATGCATTGCCTGAGTTCTTTCCACCGTCTCTGAACACAGATTTACAGTTGGTGTTGGAGTGTTGACAATATGATTATTCAACGAGAACCAAGTCACTGCTGCTTTTGTTGGGTTGACCATTGCCCCAGCCTCAACACACCAAGTACTTATGCGATTGAGTTCGGTTTGCAGTTCCACAGCAACCTGCTCTCTATCCTTACCCTGACGATACACCAAAACATCATCCGCATATGACAATGTCCTACCAGGTCCAGTGATCTGCTCACTGGTGATTCTCACTGTGTAGACGTTGAACAGTACCGGAGATAATGGTGATCCCTGTGGTAGGCCAGGATATATTGTTGTTGGTTCTGACGTCCAACTGCCACATCTAAAAACTGCTTTCCTTTGGAAGAGGGCTGCAGCGATCCAACTAAAGAGGAATGGACTTATTTTGAGTTCAAGAAGCTGAAGCATTAAAAAATCCAATGGTACTCTGTTGTACGCGTCCTCAAGATCAATTGCTGCAGCAAAGGTTTCAATGCCTAAGTGGAAACCTTCATAGACATCATGGGCAAAAACTGCTGAATTGGTCCAGGTTACTCTTTTTGGACGGTACCCACCCAGGGTAGGTGGGAAAACACCTTGCCTCTCTAGCTGGCTTGATATTTTCCTGGCAATTAACTTCTCCAGCAGCTTGTCTATTGTATTCTGCATGGTTATAACTCGATATCCCTGAATTTTTGTGTGGTCTTTGCCAGGCTTCGGCAATGGAATCAGATAGCTGTGTAACCACTCCTCCTTGATGCTAGCACTCCCTATACTGTTGTGGTACATGTCTGCTAGTTCCTCTAGCTCGTTGTCGGTACACCTATTGATGTCGTTGTATCTTATGCCATCTGGCCATGGAGCGCTGCTTTTTGATCGTCGAAGCACAGCCTTGATTTCTTTCACTGTCACTGTGTCTTCATCCGAAGTGTTCTGGGCCTTGCACCTGTCTGACGTGACCTCCTTGGCAAGATTTCGGTCTCTCATGTCTGTCTGGTTGTTCTGCTCTAGATAGCGTTCAAAGAGGGCTTTGCCCTTGTCCTCGTCAGTCCTCTGCCAGATGAGGTCAGCACCTTGGAAGTCAGAAATGCTCTTATTCTTGACTACCCCGCTCATGCTTTTATGTAGTCGCCACAACAATTTCAGTGACTTGTCTGTGCTTACTCTTTGACACACATCTGCCCATTTTTCACTTTTAACCACCTTGACCAGTATTTTTTAAATAGCTTACTTTTGTGTGCATCTCTCTTTCTAAGTGCATGCATGGACTGGGATGGCCAGCTCTGTTCTTCTTGGCATTTTGCCATCTCCTTACAGCACCACGTTTATCCAACCACGCCTTCTCCACCTCAAGATTCCACCACGGTGGCTGCTCCCAGCTTTTTTTCCTGCCTTAAGCTTACATTCCATATACACACTGTAGTGAGTGAAGGAGAAACCAGCGCCAGATTAATAGCACTGTCCTCATCCCCTGGACGGCTTGCTGTCCTGGTGACACAGCCACTGTTGATACAAACCAGGTCAATGGTTTCAAGTGCAGTCTCGAGCTCCTCCCCTTGTGTGTTGGAGGAAATATTTCCCCATGATCTGCCTTTAGCGTTTAAATCACCACAGAAAATAACATTTCTCTCTTGACCTAATGATATAGTGCTTTTGAGTTCAACACACCCGGATGCCCAAGAGAAAATAAACCACCTCCAAAATGTTTCAGGGCAAATTGGTCTCCAAATTAACACCACAAAAACAAAGACTATTGATCTTACCAACAGTTCAGATGACACCAAATTGAACAGCTACGTTCTTGAAAAAGTCAACAGCTTCACATACCTAGGAAGCAAAATGACATCTACAGGGGACTAAACACCAGAAATATCATCTAGAATCGCACTGGCATCTGGTGCCTTCAATAAACTGTCAAACATCTGGAAGTCAAAGACACTCAGCAAACACACAAAACTTAAAATCTTCAACTCTTGTGTGATTCCAGTGTTAACGTATGGATGTGAAAGTTGGAAATCAACGGTAGCTTTAGATAAAAAATTAGATAATTTTGAGAACAAATGTCTTAGAAGACTTCTAAACATCCACTGGACAGACTTCAGAACCAATACGCAAATAAGACAAGAGACTAAGCAAGATACAGTATCCAATTTCATAAGAAGACGCCGTTGGAACTACATCGGCCATGTGTTGTGTTGTTGTTGTTTGTCCATCAAGAATGATGATGACCATTCATTTCATCCAGTGGGGTTGAAGGTGTGGAGCCGTGGGTTCTAAGATGGCTGATAAGGCCTATTTTGGCTCGAAATGTTCTTTGACAATGTGGGCAAAGAATGCTTGACGTCTCTGGAGGAGGATTTCCTGCAGTGGTTTTCCTGTCCTGCCTTTTCTTCACAGCTCTTGCAGTCCTGGTTGCCTCACATATGACTGCACCCTTGCGTAATGATGCATGCCACGAATTTCGGTCTCTGGCTGCAGCCTCCCAGGTGTCATGATGAATTCCAAAGCATTCAGTGAAATTTTCAGAGTGTCTTTAAAACGTTTCCTCTAGCCACCTTGGGAGCGTTTACCACAACGCAGTTCTCTGTAAAAAAATTCGTTTAGGGAGCCTGTGATCTGTCATGCGAGTCAAGTGACCAGCCCAGCGAATCTGATTCTTCATCAGTAGAGTGTGGATACTGGGCATGGATGCTCTTTCTAGGACTTCAGTGTCTGGAATCTTGTCTTGCCATTTAATCTTCAGTAGCTTCCTTAGGCAGACTGTGTGGAAGTGGTTTAATTTCCTAGCGTGTCGCTGATAAACAGTCCAGGTTTCACAAGCATATAGCAGTGTGGATAATACAACTGCTTTGTAGACTTTTAGCTTTGTTTGCAGGCTTATTCCAGTTCTCTCCCATACATTCTTGTACAGTCTGCCAAAGGCTGCACTGGCCTTGGAGATTCTTGCATTCACTTCGTCATCGATTGTGGCAGCTTGTGACACGGTGCTGCCAAGATAGGTGAATTTGTCCACAACACTTAGTCTATGGTCATTCACTTTGATATTCGGCACAGTGTGATTATTCCCTGGAGCTGGCTGGTACATCACTACAGTCTTCTCCAGGTTGATATTGAGCCCAAAGTTTGCACAGGCATGTGAGAAAGCTGAAACATTAACAAGCAAGAAAGGAAGAAACATCGGCAATGTACTCAGAATGGACAAGACAAGACTCCCCTACCAAGCCCTCATATGGTCACCAGTAGGGAAAAGAAAACGGGGAATACCAAGAGAGACCCTGCGTAGAACCATCATTAGAGAAGGCTCATTCAATGGCCAAGTAAATATCCAAGATCTACAACAGGTAGCAGCGAACCGCCAAGCATGGAGAGACAGGACTTCTGCCCTATGCGCCGCCTTAGGCTCAAGAGGAAAGACTAACTAACTTGACCTAATATGTCACTTCTGGGAATCCATACTCGCGTTGCGGGCATAAACATTAACCAGCACGAATGATAGACTGGATTGAACTCTTACCGCCTGTATTTGTATATCGTCACTGTCCCAACTGGACATGTCTAGTTCTGACGCCACCATGCTGTCGCGAATGAGAATCGCCATTCCCAGATGTCGTCTGTTGTAGAAACATTTGAAGCCGGCAATTCGGATTAGCTGATCACCCAGTCTTGTCTCCTGGAGCGCTACAATGTCATTCCTGTAAACTTGATTTTCTAAAATAGGACCCCGGTGCTTTACGCTGACGCAGTTCCAATACAGAATACGGATATTCCTGAGGCCCAGACGGTCACACTTGAGTCTAAAACGTCTTAAACCACCCCGCTTACCTTGTCGCTTGCAACCTGCCCGGCGCCCACGCCGTCTTGTTACGTTGACTCTCGACCGCTCGGAGAACACCACACGTTGTTCCGCCATGTTGAAAAACCCGAACACCACAGAAACCACACACGCTGCGAAAAATTCACTCAAGGATTGCTTCGCTCGATGCACGAACTCCGTAGCATCCGCGCAGATCTTGAGTAGAAACTCCTGGTTTTACATCCTGGCACACAAATTACACGCAAGAGATGAATAAATCCATCTCCTACGCGAAAAAGTTAACGATCACAAATACAAAACGAACGTCCGTCGCCATCTTGAAATCGGAAGCCTCAGATTGATTGATTGATTGATTGATTGAACTTTATTTTCAAAGACTATCAAATTGGGCACGCAGGCCCGTCTTATATTCGGCCCTTCCAATCACTCATCTTTCGTTTATCATTAGTGCATGATACATTCACACGGGAATAACGTTGTCAAATGAATTTTGTAAACATAAACAATGCATATTACCATGTTATGAGACACATCTCCAACCCATCCACACATCCCCCACCCTCCGTCACATACCCCTTCCACCATACACCCCGACATACATACCCCCACCCATCCACACCCCTACCCCTACCCACACACACACACACCCAGACACACATACGTTCAATCACCCACACATCCCCCCACTCACATTCTCCCCATACACACATCTCTCCACCCATCCCCCAACCCACACATACTCACCCACCCACCCACACACCCCAGCCACCCAGCCAAACATGCATACCCAACCACACATCCCTACACCACACATCCCTAACCCACACACACACACACACACACACACACATCCCCCGCCAACCCACACATCCCGCACCCACCCACACACACACACATCCCGCACACAACCACCCACACACACATCCCCCGCCAACCCATACATCCCGCACCCACCCACACACACACATCCCGCACCCAACCACACACACACACACATTCCCCACCCACACACATCAGAGAGAGAGAAAGGGACAGAGATGTAGAGAGAGGATAGAAGGAAAGACAAAGAAGAGCATTGAACAGAGAGGGAGAGAAAATAAAGAGATGCAGAGAGAAAGAGAGAGAGAAAGAAAGAGAGAGAGAGAGAGAGAGAGAGAGAGAGAGAGAGAGAGAGAGAGAGAGAGAGAGAGAGGAGGTGGGGGGAACTGAAGAGAGAAAGTACACAGGGAGAGAGGGAACAGACGAGAACGACGGGCAGAGAAAACAAAAGTGGTGGAGAGCGAGAGACAGAGATAAAGTAAGAGAGGGATAGAGAGAAAGAAATGGAAATAGAGACTAAGCAAATAAATTGAGTGAATAGAACAGAAAGGGAGGAAAGAGGGGGGGGGGTGAGAGAAGTGAGAGACAGGTAGAAATAGAAAATTCGATGAATAACAGATGTTAAGAATATCTTGGGTGTGTGTAAGCGAAAAATATAAAGACGGTTGAAATAAGATCAGCAAACAGTAGGTGCGGTAGAAATTAGAGGAGAAAGGAAGAAAAAGTGGTAAGTGCATCAAGAAAGGAACAGAAGAAAGACACAGTATCAGCAGGGCTAGTGCGCATATTGAGAAGAAATATAGATATGTCTACATAATTCTGGAATAGAAAATGGGAGGTATGAAGATAAATACGAGAGATGGATGATGATACTGAATGTACAAGATAACGACATAAAGAAGAAGTCTAATAAAGTAAAGGAAACAAAAGATTTGAGGAGAAAGACGGGAGCATGGAGAAAGCGATATACAAAACGACCTGGATAACATAAAGATTAGTAGTTGCGGGGAAAAATTACACAATTACGTGTAACATCAATAGAAAAACAGAAATAGATGGATACATACATACATAAATACGTACATGCAACCACACAGTCTGATAGATAAACATGTACACACAGATACTTACACACATTGCTGGGTTAAAGGTGAAGGATTATAAGTAGACAAATGAATATGTGATGAAAAAAAGGAGAGTAAATGAAGTGAATGATGAAAGAGTGAGTGAATGAAGCGGTGAGTAAATTACAGTGTGAATCAATGGAGTGAGTGAATGAGTGAGTGAATTTTGGAATGAGGGAATCGTGGAGTGAGTGAATGAGAAGGCTAATGAAGAAGTGAGTAAATATAAGAGTGAGTGAATGGAGAAGTGAGGAAATGAAAGGGTAAATTAATGGGTGTGTTAATGAAGGAAATAATGACGGAATGAGTGAATGAATAAGTCAGTGGGTGAATGAATGAGTAATGAAAGAGTGAATGAAGTGAATGTATGAATGAGTGATTGAAGCAATGCATTAATCAAGCTGTGAATGAAGAAATGATTGACGAAGTGAACGAATGGAGAAGTACATGTAAGAGTATGCGAAGGAAGCTTGGAATGAAGACGTGAAAAAATAGTGGAACAAGTTAACGAAGAAATGAATGATGAAATGGGTGAATGAAAAAGTGAAGGAATGATTGAGTGGGTTATGGAATGAATAAAGGAGTGAATAACGAAGGAGTGAATTAATGTAGGGATAAATTAAGTGGATCAATGACGAAGTAAATGATTGAGTCAGTGAGTGAAGCAGTGAAGATATGCGGGAGTGAGTGAATAAAAAATAGAGTGTTAGTGAGTGAGTGAAGAAATTATAATTGAGTGAGTGCATAAATAAAATAGTTATTGAACGAGTGAATGAATGAATGAATAACTGAATGAATGAACGAATGAATGAATGAATCAATTAATCAATTAATCAACCAATGAATGAATAAATGGATGCATGCATAAACAAGGATTAAATAAACATAGACAGAAGTGAGATATTCAATTTAGCAATGAACGAACGAATAATTGAAAACATGGCAATTCAAAGAACAGTTTACTTTTTCAAAGTAATTAGCACAGACACTTCAGTCACAATGACCGTACATATAGTATAAAACTACAACTACAGTCACAATGACCGTACACATAGTATAACACTACAACTACAGTCACAATGACAGTACACATAGTATAACACTACAACTACAGTCACAATGACAGTACACATAGTATAACACTACAACTACAGTCACAATGACCGTACATATAGTATAACACTACAACTACAGTCACAATGACCGTACATATAGTATAACACTACAACTACTGTCACAATGACCGTACATATAGTATAACACTACAACTACAGTCACAATGACCGTACACATAGTATAACACTACAACTACAGTCACAATGACCGTACACATAGTATAACACAACACTACAACTACAGTCACAATGACCGTACACATAGTATAACACAACACTACAACTACAGTCACAATGACCGTACATATAGTATAACACTACAACTACAGTCACAATGACCGTACATATAGTATAACACTATAACTACAGTCACAATGACATTACATATAGTATAACACTACAACTACAGTCACAATGACCGTACACATAGTATAACACTACAACTACAGTCACAATGACCGTACACATAGTATAACACTACAACTACAGTCACAATGACCGTACACATAGTATAACACTACAACTACAGTCACAATGACCGTACATATATTATAACACTACTACTACAGTCACAATGACCGTACACATAGTATAACACAACACTACAACTACAGTCACAATGACATTACATATAGTATAACACTACAACTACAGTCACAATGACCGTACACATAGTATAACACTACAACTACAGTCACAATGACCGTACACATAGTATAACACTACAACTACAGTCACAATGACCGTACACATAGTATAACACTACAACTACAGTCACAATGACCGTACATATATTATAACACTACTACTACAGTCACAATAACCGTACACACAGTATAACGCTACTACTACAGTCACAATGACCGTACACATAGTATAACACTACAACTACAGTCACAATGACCGTATATATAGTATAACACTACAACTACAGTCACAATAACCGTACATATAGTATAACACTACAACTACAGTCGCAATAACCGTACATATAGTATAACACTACTACTACAGTCACAATGACCGTACATATAGTATAACACTACAACTACAGTCACAATGACCGTACACATAGTATAACACTACAACTACAGTCACAATGACCGTACACATAGTATAACACAACACTACAACTACAGTCACAATAACCGTACATATAGTATAACACAACACTACAACTACAGTCACAATAACCGTACATATAGTATAACACAACACTACAACTACAGTCACAATGACCGTACACATAGTATAACACTACAACTACAGTCACAATGACCGTACACATAGTATAACACAACACTACAACTACAGTCACAATAACCGTACATATAGTATAACACAACACTACAACTACAGTCACAATAACCGTACATATAGTATAACACTACAACTACAGTCGCAATAACCGTACATATAGTATAACACTACAACTACAGTCGCAATAACCGTACATATAGTATAACACTACAACTACAGTCGCAATAACCGTACACATAGTATAACACAACACTACAACTACAGCAAAATTGACAGGCTGTTATTTAACTGTATACACTATTTTCAGCATCGACTGCAGTCCTGAGAGTTTCTCACATGCTGTCTTGTTTGCCAGTTCGGCTGATGTGAGGATAATTTCTCGAACAGTTTCGCAAAAATGAGCAGCAGTGAAGGAATTACCATCAGTCTGAAGCGTGGCGAGTTCAAGAATGTGGAACTATCTGGAGGCGGAGATGAGCCCCTGAAGATCGCTAAAGTAAGTGAAGGTTTGCAATCATCATCATTGTGTGCAATGTCAGTTAGCGTGGGAGGTCATGTTTCGCCATCTCACGCGATCACTAGAGTCGTGGATCATCTCTGTGTTCTTGTCCTGACCATGCCATGTGGTCAAGCCATACAGATATTTACTTCTCTGCCTTCGCTTTGATCTTTTCCCCTCAACCCTGCCAGTTGGCACCAAGTTCTCTAGTTTATTTCTTCTTATAATGTGCCCAAAAATTTGTTACTGTCTACGTCTAATTTCTCTAATAAGTTTGTGGTTTTCGTGTGCCCCTTGTAAAACGTGCTCATTGGTTTTTCTGTCTGGCCATGGTATTCTTTGCATTTTTCTCAGAAAATACATTTCCCCTGCCATTAGATGTTTTTCAGAGTGTCTGCTCATCGTCCACATTTAATAACCATACAAAAGTATAGGTTCTATGTAGCACTTCAAAACTCTTTTTCTCGCTGCAATTGGCAACTTTTTATTGGTCAGTATGTTTTCCATTTTGCAAAAGGCAACCTTTGCCACAACGATTTGTGTTCTAATCTCTCCAAGGCACCTCCAATCAGATGTCATGACTGTTCCAAGATAGTTCTACCGACATCTCTACATAGTTTTGCAATGCCAAATATCAATTTATGAAAGAGAATTGCATTTGGAAAATAGTTAGTTAGTCGACAGATCATCCTCATTGAAAATCGAACCATTCAGCCCATAAGTGCTCGGATCCCCTCCTCAGCGAACCCCGCAGCGTGTAGCAGCTAACGACACCCGTTCTGTGTTGGTTCATCAATCTTCTTTGGCTTCCTGCGTAGTGTTCTTGTTTGGCCACCCCTCTTTTAATTTGCTGTTCTCGCAGTCTGGCCATGGTTGTAGATTCACTGTCATCACTTGGTTCACGCAAAAGTCTTACTTCTCGTAGAGCATTCAGAATGTCAGCCTGGTCCATGACGCGTCCGCCCTCCACAGTAGCCTCACCTGCGAGCTTGTCAGCCCGCTCATTCCCTTGTACTCCCGCATGCCCTGGCACGAAGATGAAATTAATCTTTGCCAGCCGAGACCGCTCCAGAGGCAGCAACCACTCTCTTCAGATCCACCCCATCTCTATCCTCTTGAGCATGCTCATTGAGTCACTAAGGAAACATGCCCTAGTGACTGTCTGTGTCTCGAGCCATGTTATTGCTTTACTTACTACGATGACATCCATTGTCAGGCTACTAGTGGTCTCAACAAAAGCACCAGAGTCCTCCTTCACAATTCTCCCTCCGACCTGAGCCGTAAAGGCCCATGAGCTTCTCACATGTCGGACGACCGACCCATCTGTGTAGATGACAGCATCCCCGTCTAACGAATTCTCGAAAATTAACGCTTGTACTTCCGCCTCCACCGCAGCCGGATTTTCTTGTCTGCATTTCCTGTCTAGTTGGATGCAAACAGAAAAGGACATACAGAAATCTGTTGGCACTTGTACCCACTCCTCGCCAGGTTTTAAGTCCTCAAGTGAGCACACTGCTGAAGAATGTCTTCGGCTTGACCCATCCACGCCCACCTCTTTTTAACCTGCTGCCCTTCACCTTCCTAATTTCACTATATAGTGGATATTGTGTGTTTGCGTTAACTCTGAGGTAGGCACGTGCTCTGCAAATTTGTATTCTGTCTTCAATGGTTGAACAATCAAGAAGATAGCGCATCGCCCTGTATGCTGTATCTCTTGTACATCCAAGAATAATGCGCATAGCTTCGTTCTGTATCCTTTCCATCCTTATCTGCTTACGTCTGAGAGTCAGGATCGCCATCGCATACTCAAAAACAGACATGACGAGCCCCTCGTATAGAAGACATAGATGGCGCTGCTCACAGTTTGCTGCCGTCATCACCCGCATAGCAGCCAAACCCCGTTTGACCGTTGTTATCACCTGGTCTATGTGCTCATAATAAACGAGGCTTCGATCAAAACGCATCCCCAGGTAATTCATTGCCCATTCATGTGCTCATTTGGAAAATGAGCAAGGGAAAGAGATTAATGCATGAATGGCATGGACATATGGAATAATCGGCACAAGAACAGCACAGACAGTACCAAGATTGTGGCGAGCGTGTGAGACGGTGGACCATGATCGGCACAAGAACAGCACAGACAGTACCAAGATTGTGGCGAGCGTGTGAGACGGTGGACCATGATCGGCACAAGAACAGCACAGACAGTACCAAGATTGTGGCGAGCGTGTGAGACGGTGGACCATGATCGGCACAAGAACAGCACAGACAGTACCAAGATTGTGGCGAGCGTGTGAGACGGTGGGCCATGATCGGCACAAGAACAGCACAGACAGTACCAAGATTATGGCGAGCGTGTGAGACGGTGGGCCATGATCGGCACAAGAACAGCACAGACAGTACCAAGATTGCGGCGAGCGTGTGAGACGGTTGGCCATCATAGGCACAAGAACAACACAGACAGTACCAAGATTGTGGCGAGCGTGTGAGACGGTGGACCATGATCGGCACAAGAACAGCACAGACAGTACCAAGATTGTGGCGAGCATGTGAGACCGTGGGCCATGATCGGCCAAGCGTATCGTCATGGCACATGATGATGGTTTGCAATGTTTACTTGGCTTGTGTTGTTACACAGTTGATTGCATATCCGTTACAAGATGTGGCAACGGCATCCTTTGATTTAGTAATCTTTGATCATTATTTATAGTTATAGACCGACAGTAGTAGTTGTAGCTTCGCTAAATTATCAGTGTTGTAATAATAATAAGCACAAACTATCGTCTGTCAAGACGGCAAGGTGCCAATGAATAATAATAATAATAATAATAATAATAATAATAATAGTAATAATAATAATAATAATAATAATAATAATAACATAAGAAGCAGATGAAAGACGTACGAAACAATAAGAAAGAAGGAAAAAAAAGCACGAAACAAAATGGAAGGCACAATATGAAATAAAAGTACACAGGATAGGTGGAGGAGGATAGGAAGATTTATCTGTATCTTTTTAATTCACTTACTCTCTCTGTATAACTCTCACTCACCCATTCTTCCCCCCCCCCCCTCACTCCCTCACCGAACTAACACCAGACTGACAATAACGCAACAGAGAAAATCCCACGGCAAAAGTGCTGTGGAAGTAAAAGCAAATTAAAGACCTATATTCCTCACCCTGAAGCCTATTGGGTACTTCTTCTGCGTTCGTCCAGACTTTTTTTTCGGACGTGATTGCGTTGTGCCTGTTTACAGCAGAGCTGCGTTCTTGCGCCGTTAGGCTGACACATCCGACTTCTGTGGGCATTTGTTGACCGGGTTAACCTTCCCGGCTATTGGGTACATGGTGCTTGCCCATGTTTCTATAGACCGGCACTCCATGGGTGATGTGGGCAATGTCACGCCGGCCGCTGTGACTTCCAAGATGATTTCCTGGTACCTGCTTAGGTTAAGTAAAACTAGGAGCCCAGTTCAATGTAAAAATATCCCGGATTCCATGGCGATTCGAACCAATGACCAAACGCCCTAGGCCCTGCGCTACCGTGGCTCCCTTGGATATCCGACAGCATATTACTAAACCAATGATGCACGGCCACCGAGATCACGTGACTAAGGTATGTCTCCATCTGCTACACGGCATTAGGATGTTGCTTTATCACAGAGAGCCAACCCTCGCGGGAAGAGGTTCAAACAGTTCTATGGAAGTAATCGTGTTTCTGCCATTTCGCTTGCGTCATTTTCGTTCCTCGGGAGAATTCTTACTTCTCTCAAAGACAGGTGTAATGTGTCTTGTATGGTTCCTGTCTATGTGAGCGTACGTCAGCGATATCTAGAAAGTTGGCAATTACTGCTGTATGTTGAAGCGCCCACCGTCACAAATTCCCTCTAGGTATGAGGGAGGAGCAGATGGATGTATGGAGTTGTAATCTATTGGCAATGAAGTGTCTAACGCTCGTGGAACAAACATTACCAACCTAGGATTCGGCCAGCATGGCCGAATGGATAATTGCGCGAGCCATTAAACTTCCGATATTATAATGCATGCGTAGCGGGTTCAACCCCATCACCGGTCAGTTGGACTAAAATGTTGACTTCTCGTCCTTGACTTGGGAAAGTAAATTACAAGTACCTGTGAAGTCAGAGTGGGTTCGCCTGATGGCGGGGGACGCTGGTAATAGGGAAAGCTAATTCACAAGCAACAATAAATCCAGTCAACTAGTTGTAGCACATATATGGATTACGCTTGAGCTCAAAGCGACTGAACGCTAAACAAATAAATGCAGGCAGTTGGTATAAGATGTCCTGAATCATGGCCTCATCATCATTATGTGCCATACCGCCAAGCGTGGACGGTCATGTTTCGCCATCTCACACGATCACCAGAGTCGTGTATCAGCTCAGTGTTTTTGTCTCGACCACGCTGCGTGGCCAAACCATCCAGATATTTACTTCTCTGCCTCCCCCTTGTTCTTATCCCCTCAATCTTGCCAGGTGTCAATGTTGCCTTGATTAGTTTGCCACGTGTGTCTAACTAGACGTCAACATTTCAGTCCACCAGACCGGCGAGTGGAATGAGTCCACTAAAACGCTGTCAGACGAGAAAGTTTCAGCGCGTTGAACCCTTAACACAATAGCGTAATAGTAATAAACACAATAACAATAATAACAATGTTAATAATAATAATACTAATAATAATAATAATAATAATAATAATAATAATAATAATAATAATAATCTAGCCTAGGAATCAACATACAGCTGAAAGATGCTGGTGTTGACCACAATATCCTGAAACAAGATGGAAACGCGGGAAATAATAATAATAATAATAATAATAATAATAATAATAATAATAATAATAGAAATCGACATCATCTTCGTCATAGAATTCGTCATGGTCATCATCTTGATAATAATAGTAGCACCAATACCCGTTAAGATAATGAATATGACGACAACGTTAATCATAATCATAATCATAATAATAAAATAATATTACATAATTTTAGTACTGACAACATCAACAACTACGATAGTAGTAGTAGCAGTAGTAGTAGTAGCAGCAGCAGCAGCAGCAGCAGCAGCAGCAGTAGTAGTAGTAGTAGTAGTAGTAGTAGTAGTAGTAGTAGTAGTAGTAGTAGTAGTAGTAGTAGTAGTAGTAGTAGTAGTCGTCGTAGTAGTAGTAGTAGTAGTAGTAGTAGTATTGGTGTAGTAGTAGTAGTAGTAGTAGTAGTAGTAGTAGTAGTAGTAGTAGTAGTAGTAGTAGTAGTAGTAGTAGTAGTAGTAGTAGTAGTAGTAGTAGTAGTAGTAGTAGTAGTAGTAGTAGTAGTAGTAAAAGAAGAAGAAAAACTGAATGGCAAGGGTGAAAAAGTATTAAGTCAATATAAATACGGGTGAGATGTTAAGTAAGTAAAAAGAGCGTTGGTGGGTAGATAAGTGAAAAGTATAGATGTGTATGGTTTGAATACATACACATACACAAATTGGCTCTCTTTAATTAGCAAAAAGTGTGACGGCATAGAGCGTTATAGACACCAGAAGCTGATGTTACAACTTGACTGGTCTCCCAGGTAGACCTAGCCTGACATTGGTACCTGGGGATTTCTTGGGAAGTAGAAGCGGCTGGCATGACATAGACCACATCACTCACCGAGTGCCGATTGGTCAATAAAACTATGGGTCTAGCACATTATGTCCGGGAGCCGCTGTAGTGTAGAGACCCTCGACTGTTGGCCCTGTGTCCGGCAGCCGCTGTAGCGTGGAGGCGAGACCCTCGACTGTTGGCCCTGTGTCCGGCAGCCGCTGTGGCGTGGAGGAGAGACCCTCGACTGTTGGCCCTGTGTCCGGCAGCCGCTGTGGCGTGGAGGAGAGACCCTCGACTGTTGGCCCTGTGTCCGGCAGCCGCTGTGGCGTGGAGGAGAGACCCTCGACTGTTGGCCCTGTGTCCGGCAGCCGCTGTGGCGTGGAGGAGAGACCCTCGACTGTTGGCCCTGTGTCCGGCAGCCGCTGTAGCGTGGAGGCGAGACCCTCGACTGTTGGCCCTGTGGCTATGGATTCAAGTCCGAAATGGGATGGATGTTTAGATTTGATCCGGGCGCCCAGACCGACCCAACTGAAACTAGTACCATGAAAGTTCTTGGGAAATAAAGGAGGTCGGCGAGGTACTAACTTCTTCACTCACCGAGTGCCTATTGGTCAATGAAAACTTTGCTCTAGCATCATATATCTTATGCCACTTAAGGCGTATAAAGGGACCGTTACTTACTTATACGAGGCACACCTACCCGATCATCATCAAATCATCTCATCATCTCATCTGATTCCTCTTGTACCGAGCGGTGTCTAGGTAAAGCATACACCTCAAGAGAGTACCCGTTTATGAGTTCTAACTATCAAGATTCACATGGACTCTGTTATTCCTCCTGTCCGTTGTTTACATGGCCGGCTTCTTCTTCTGGTTCAGTTTGGTCTGTACGTCATTGCTTATTGGCGGTTTACTGTTAGTTGGTAGTAGTATACTAGGGTTTCCAGACTCCATTTTTCAGCCGCCAGTAGGCTTTATGAAGGAAATATGGGTAAATTTGTCGACTCGGCTCCAGAATCTGGCGGCTGATAGGGTTTATGAAGGAAATATTTTGAGTTGGGCGGGGGGAATTTTTTTTTTTTCGGCGTGCCTGGTGGGAACGAAATTTTTGGCGCTGCCTGGTGGGTGTAAAAGTAATTAAGGTAAATGTTTAGTTGGTTCTGGAAAGCGAAGGGGAAAGTTATTTTGGTTACGTATATTAGTATGTGTAGTGATAAACAAGGGTGTGATGGGTGGTGGTTTCTACTCATGGGTATATGGTGGTGGCGTATATGAATGTGTATGCATGGTGATGTATACACAAGGGTGTGATGGGTATATGGTGGTTACGTATATGAATATGTTAGTATGCGTGGTGTAGTGATAAACAAGGGTGTGATGGGTATATGGTGGTTACGTATATGAATGTGTTAGTATGCGGGGTGTAGTGATGTATAAACAAGCGTGTGATGGGTATATGGTGGTTACGTATATGAATGTGTCTGTTCGTGGTGTAGTGATGTATATGTAACAGTATGTGTAGTTTGGGTTATAATTAGGATCTAGTGGGGAATTAGAGATACAGCACGATTGAGCATTATGAGTGAAAGCGGAGAGAGATGCTCAATCGTGACGTATTGTTGTTGTGAAGGGGAGTCAACATCCGATATTCCAGCAAGGCAGACACGGCTTGTCATCTTACGCAAATAAACAAACTTTTATTCAACCTTCGACTTTATTACTTCTTTCTACACTATGACAGAAGTAAATATGGAGCCGTATGTCCAGGATTCTGAATTGAGCCGTCCGGCTACCACGCGAAGTACTATATAACTCAGAAGATAAAAGTATCAAGAGGCTTTTCTAGAGCCGTGGCTGAATTGTAAGGTCATCAGGACACTGATAATGGCCGTTAACTGAATCTCAGCCTTCAACGCTTTCCAGGGCCGCGATCTGAACTCTGGAGTTTCAAAAGAAAAGGCTTACTATTTCCAAGCGCCAGCCAATGAACGTTATCAAATTCAAGGGGCCTCCCATGGCCGTTGCGTGAATCCTATCGTTTTTCAAGAAGAGCCATCCTGTCCTGGGACCTTGAGAAAATCAGAAATTCAAGGTGAACATTTGTCGGGCTCAACTAATCATGGAAAAAGCCTCGTAAATTCGTGATCGGGCTTCTTGAAACTAATTGTCATTGGGCTTCGGTTGACCTTGACAATTTTTTGGGCCTTGTCAATCCTACGACCCAAATGTATGACCCATCCCAAATGACGATGAAATACCCACTCGAGAATCAAGGAAGGGACCCAACCAGGGGTCGAAAATAATCCAGGCATCCCATGAGACGGGACCCAAGCAGGAAGAGTGTCCAGCAGCCCACGAGAAGGACGAAATTATCTGAGGACGAGAGGGGATATCTGAACTCCGCCACCGGAACTCTGGAACTAATTGTCAGTTGATGCGGGCTCGTGTAAGTGAACTGGATCCGTCAGCGAGCAAAAGAAGGTAACTGTTTAGTTAAAGAGAAAATTTGTATTTCCTGGATCTCCGGTGATGTGCCGTAATTTCTTAGTTAGAGCAGAGTCTAAAACATTATTGTACTCTAAGAAACAGGTATGAGGATTTATAGTGAACTTTTTGGTTTCAATATGAGTTATTGAAGACAGGGTTCTTCCTTCCTCTACGCTGACAGGATATTGATGGTGATTCGTGTAATTAATATTACAACTGGTGCTCTTTAGGGATTAACAAAGTGAAATTTTTGCGATTTTGGAACTAAATAACTAATTGAACAGTTTTATGGACTGTGGGAATTGTGTGTTGTAAATTAGTAAATTTATGTGATTCATAAATAGGATAATTAATTAACCAGTTTTTAGAAACAAATAATTTGAAATTGTGTGCTTCTTGGTTCTTTGCTTGCTTTCTTTCAGTATTTTCAGCATGGCGGAACAGGACACCCTAGCGCATCCTCCTTAAATTAGGAGATTGAAATTGTGTGTTTTTTTTTGTTCTTTGCTTGCTTTCTTTCGGTATTTTCAGCATGACGGAACCAGACAACTTGGCCCAGGTGTTGACGGGAGTGGGAACAGCGGTAGGAAAATTAAATATGATAATCAACCAACAAGGATTGACAACAGAAATTTTGAGGTTTACTGGACAGGCCAGGGAATATAAAAAATGGATCACTTCCATAGAAAAATATGCCTATTTAATCTCAGCAACAGATGTAGAAAAAATGAGGTTGGCTTATCAGACGGCAACGGAACCGGTCTCGGATCATATAAGAAGAAAGCTAGAAGCTAGAGTAGATGAGACATGGGAACAATTCAAGGAAGACCTAGCAAGGAAATATGCAGAAATAACGGATCCACAACATGCATTTTCGGTGTTGAGGCAGGCTAAACAAAATAACGGAGAGACGGTACAATTGTTTAGCGATAGATTGATTAATCTGGCTGAAGAAGCATTCTTAGGACAGAATGTACGAGGAGAGGAGGTGGAAAGGATGTTGGTAGGGATCTTTGTGGATGGCATAAAGTCTGATGGTTTGAAACTTAAATTAATGAGGGAAAACCCTGAGAGGTTATCACAAGCGGTGGATATCGCGGTACAAGAAGAAAATTTGAGACGTAGGTTTAGATTAAGAACAGGACGAGAAGTGGGAAGTAATCGAGATGACAGAGTTGAAGAACCTATGGAAATAGGACAAACAAGATTCGGATGGAATAGGAGAGGAGGTATACAGACGTTACAAGGTAGAAATAGGTATGATAATGAGGAAAGAAGAAATATGAGATACCCTACAAGAGAAACAGTAGGTAACACAAATAGTACAAATATTGTCTGTTGGAATTGTGGTCAACGGGGACATGTTTTTCGGTTTTGTAATAACAGGCGTGTCCAGTCGAATACACAGGGTAGACATGACAATAATAGGGTGAGTAGGAATGTTGTAGATGGATACAGGAATTTTACAGGTACAGGAACACAGGAAAATCGGCGCCCTACCTATTAGGCAGGACCTATGATAGGAGGGTAAATAATAAGGTCCCAAGGGTTAGAGAATATGTTAATAACAGGTATAATAGCTCGAACAGAGAATATTTTCAACTAGATGAAGTCAAGAAATTTATAGAAGATAAAACAGATTATAGCTCTTGTATATTAGAAATAGGAAAGTATAGAGTTCGTACATTAATTGATTCGGGAGCTCAGGTTAGTGTAGTAAAAGAAAGTTTTCTATATAATATAGTAAGAAATTGTAGAGTATTTAAGAGTCATAATAATTTACACTCTGTTACGGGACAGAATTTACAAGTAGTGGGACAAACAATGATAAATTTTAAGTTAGGAGGGATCAACATAAGACACCTTTTTCATGTAGTCAAGGGGTTAAATAGAAACATGTTAATAGGAAGAGATTTTTTAATAAAAAATGGAGTAAGACTTTTATATGATTTACACAAATTAAAATTCAGGGACGTCTATATAGATATGCAAGAAGACATGCATATATCAGCACTAGTTAGAGTTAAAATGACAACGACATTAAAACCACAGTCGGTTAATTTGATACAAGTGAAGCTGAAGAAAAACCCATATTATGTAGAAGGAAACACAGTCAGAATCACTGAATTACAAGAGGAAATAATTGATGAGCCTGGTTTGGAAGTTCCGGATGGAATAATAGCGTTAGATAAACACTTAACCTTTCCAGTTATGGTGATTAACAACACAGGTAGAGAAATTAAATTATACAGAGGGTGTGTAGTAGCAAAAATAGAACAGAACGTTAGTGAAATATTGGCAACGGATAGAGTAGAAATGCCGGGAACTAATTATTCACAGTATTCTAGTGAAAGAAGTAATAACAGACGCGGACGCGGAAGTAGAGGAAACACACGAATGAATGAATTGATCCATCCATTCAAAAGAAATACAGCACAAATACATTCACTAGATAAACAGACAAGAGAACAGGAATTGTTGGCACAGTTAAAGACTTCACCAGAAAATAAAGAAGTATTGGAACAGTTTATAAAGGAGAATCAGGATGTGTTTGCAATTAGTGATTTAGAGTTGGGTAAGACAAAAACGGTAACAATGGAGATAGATACGGGAGACCATCCGCCGATTAGCTTAAAACCATATAGAACTCCCTTAAGAAATAGAGAAATTGTAGAAAAGGCAATAGAAGAAATGTTGAAAGCAGGGATAATCAAAAGATCAAAATCAGAGTGGTCATCTCCGGTGGTAATTGTGGCCAAACCTGATGGTTCGAGTCGATTCTGTTGCGACTATCGGGCGTTGAACAAAATTACTAAAAATGTAGCATATCCACTACCAGTGATAGATGATATTTTGGGGTTGCTAAATGGCGCTACATTTTTTACGACGTTAGACGCAAGAGCAGGATTTTGGTGCATTCCGATGTCGGCAGACGCGCAGAGAAAAAGTGCTTTCTGTACTCATATGGGTTCTTATGAATTTTTACGTATGCCTTTTGGAGTCAAAACTGCGCCATCTCACTACATGCTCTTAATAAATGAAGTTTTAGAAGGTATGCAAAGGTTCGCTCTTGCTTATATTGATGATATTCTGATCTTTACTTCTGGAAATGTGGAGGATCATTTGAAACATATAAAGTTAGTGTTTGACAGGTTAAGAAAACATGATGTGAAGTTAAAGCTCAGTAAATGCCAATTTTTAAAGACAGAAACAAAATATTTGGGGTATATTATAAATAGAGAAGGTATAAAACCAGACCAGGACAAAATAAAGGTTATTAAAGAGTTACCTGCTCCAACTAACGTTAAGGAGGTACGCGCCTTTATAGGAACATGCGCGTATTATAGGCGGTTTGTCCCAGCGTTTTCAAAAATAGCTGAACCTATTACAAACTTAACAGGCAAGTACGCTAGGTTTAAGTGGGATGATGAGTGTCAAAAAGCGTTCGAGTATTTAAAAAACAGTTTAACACTGGTACCACTGTTGACGCATCCAGACTTAAACAAACAGTTGATACTGTACACAGATGCTTCAGACAATGCAGTAGGAGCGTGTTTGGTGCAACCATATGAAGGGAAAGAGTCTGGAATACCAGGGGTTAAAAATGAAAGGCCTATATACTTCTTGTCGCATAAACTTAGCAGATCACAAAGAAAGTGGACGACTATTGAGAAGGAGGCTTACGCAATACATTACGCTCTTCAAAAACTAAATTACTACTTACATAACGCAAATTTTGTTATTAGAACTGACCATATGCCTTTAAAGTCTTTTTTAGAAGCCCCAGTGCAGAACAGGAAAATACAAACCTGGGCATTGAACTTACAGGGATATAATACGAAAATTGAGTACATTCCAGGTAAGATTAACACATGCGCTGATTTACTGTCTAGGATTCCCTATCCACAGTCGTCAGGTGACACAGAAGATGAAGGAGAACCAGAGATTGACGATCGAAATTGGCAAGTAAATATTTTAGATTCTGCTATAATAAATAGAGAAGAATTTGATAGTCTACCGTCGGAACAAGAGTCTGAACATAGGGAAGATGATCTACACTTAGAAAAATTTAACATGAAAGAGGAGCAGGACCTAGACCCAAAAGTGATACAAATAAAAGAAAAATTAAGAGAAACAGAAGATAACAAATATAAAAGGAATTATTTGGTTTTACAAGAGGATGGACATTTATACTACATGTCTGAAAGGAACGAACAACTGAGGAAATACATTCCAAAACATTTAGAAAATGAACTTTTAAAGGCATATCATGATGAAAATGGACATTTAGGTAGAGACAAATTGGTGAAGGCGCTTACAAGTAAATATTACTGGCCAAATTTATTTAAATCTGCATATAAATATGTGGATACCTGTGAGAAGTGCAGATTGAGGAACATGAAAACAATAAAGTGTCCCTTGCAGGATACTGACATTCCTCAGTTCCCAATGCAAAAGATTAGTTTAGATATATCGGGTCCACACCCCAGAACATTGTCAGGAAACGTGTATTTGATTCATATAGTAGATGTTTACAGTCTTTGGCCGGAGGTTTATGCAATTCCGGATAAGAGTGCAGATACAGTAGTCAATATTTTTTTACAAGAGTTTGTCCCAAGATTTAGTTGTCCACAAAGTATACTTACAGACAATGGTAAAGAATTTATAAATAAGAAATTTGAAAAGTTGTTAAATGATTTAAATATAAAACATATAAAGACATCATATTATAGACCTACTTCCAATGCTAGAAACGAGCGTCAACATCAGACGTTATATAGCATTATATCAAAGATTGTAGATGAACATGAAAGGGATTGGGATTTGTTTTTAGGACCTGCCCTTAACGCCATTCGTACTAATCAAAATGAAAGCACGGGTTTTTCACCATATTATTTAATATACGGGAGAGAACCGATACTACCTATAGACAATCTATTAAAACCTAGACGGAAATATATGGGTGAAGACTTTCAAGAGGTTATAATACAGGAAATGCATAAAGCACACGTAAGACTAAGGAATAATATAATTAAAGCTAGGGAAAGGCAGAAAAAATACAAGAATATAAATACAAACTTGCAGGAATTTAAGGTTGGTGATAGGGTCTATTACAAGAAGCATAGGAGAAACTCTAAATTTGATAATCGTTGGATTCCAGGGTATTATATTTTGGAAAAACTAGGTAAAGTATCGTATAAAATTAAGAACCAGGTCACGGGACATGTAGCAAGGGCACACGTGGAACACTTAAGGAGAGATAGAATATAATAATAATAATAATTATTATTCAGACACAAGGTTTTTAGATGAACAACTCGTTAGAGGTGCTACAGTAACCCCAGGCGTTAGAAGAGATCCAGCACAGAATCGCTTATTAGCAACTCCAGGCTTTGATGATACTCAAGAACAGACGATACCGAAAACAATAGAAGAAGAAAAGTTGAATGAGACTCATTATGATAGTATGGAAGAGGAAATAAGTGCTCCGTTTAGGAACACTAGACAGGCAACGAAAAGGAGAATGGATAGACAAAGAGATAGAGAAGTGAAAAGACAGAGGAGAATTAGGGATTATTCAACGAGCGGGGAGGATATGCCGTTACTAGAAAGATCCTTGAGGAATAGTGATCGACAAATTAGATGGGATATTGAACAAAAGAGATTAGCGGCAGCTAAAGAGAGACATACAGACGAAGAAGAAGAAATGGATGAAAAGTCAGAGTCAAGTAGTAGTAGTATGGAGGAAACAAATGGATTGTACGAAGAAGAAGACATTGATGTAGAATTAGCATTGGTTCAAAGAAATTTGGAGTTATTGAAGAAGTGGAACCGTAGGAAGTAGATAAGTAGAGAATATTGCAGATAGCAATTTATAAGTGTTAGAATTCGAAAATGAAGAAGATGACTCTTGGTATTTTTATAATCAATATGGAGGTAGTTTTGAATGAAGTATATGTATATATTTGGTTATTTCTCTATGGGGTGGAATTGATGGTTGATTTTTTTAGTAGCTTGGACAAATTGAAGGGAAATAATTGGCAGGTAGGGCCACAAGTAAATAGATGAGTGGATGGTGAATACTACATTAGTATAGATAAGAGGACTTGTACTGTAGTTTACAGTGATTAATTAAGAGGATTTTCCGGGTAGTATGATGTGTTTGGAGTTAGGCTAGAAAAAGGAGGAATTAATGTTTGTACTATTTGTTATCATTGATATCGGCAGATATGGTTATAAGATTTGGATATTGGTCTGTAAGTAACAGATACACATATGTAGCATTGAATTGATGGGTTTACTTGGAATGGTAAACTTGAAATTGACGAGAGGAATGAAAAAAAAAAAAAAAAGAAAAGCTAGTAGTGTTGAATCAATATTTTTTTTTGATAATAACAATTATTATTGACGGAAACTGAAGATAAATTTTGAAACTTTATTCATAAAGTATGAATGGAAAGAGAAGTGTGATTACTTCTTACTTTTTCCTTTCTTTTTCTTACTTTCCTAAGTGCGCACTAACTCAATCTAACATATCTTTTCTGTGAGAATGTGAAATAGGGGATAAGGGAAATATCTTCAGTTTTGTCAATCATAATTTTAATGAACAATTTAAATTTAAAAGCGGTTCGCTTACAGAGAGTTGTAGGAAGTTTTATAGAGAATTTGGTGGGGAGTTTTTGGTATTATTGATATACTGGGAAGTATGTCTCTGGTTAGCAATTGGCTATGATGAGGTAGGAAAATGAGAATGGAGTTAAGAAATATATTTTAAATTTAAAAGCGGTTCGCTTACAGAGAGTTGTAGGAAGTTTTATAGAGAATTTGGTGGGGAGTTTTTGGTATTATTGATATACTGGGAAGTATGTCTCTGGTTAGCAATTGGCTATGATGAGGTAGGAAAATGAGAATGGAGTTAGGAAATATATAAATGGAATGGCCTGAATAAATAGAGATCTGGTACATTATTAGTATGGTTGTTGGGGCCACTATACGTAATAATTTTAAGAAAGTTTACTTGGAAAATCTTTGTTTATTCACTTGGGGTTTTATTTTCGTGTAACTGGGCAATGATGGTTGTTAATTGATTATTTTATTGAGACTATGTTTCAATGCTATATGTATATGTATTATGTTTTATTTCATGCTTGGTTTGGTTTTATAAAAAGTTAGTTTAAGTAAGTTAGGATCGTTGAGTTTATAGTGCTTTGAGTAAAACACTATTGGACCGTAAAAGTGTCTAATAATGAGATAATATTTGCTTTTGGGTTGATAAAATGCATGCCATATTAATTTTGAAAATGTGTTTTAATTGGATAATTGTGACGCCTTGTTTTGATTTAGTTTTGCGTAAACAGTTGGATTGATAGATTAAGTGATGTGGTTAATGAATTGGTTTTAAGTTTGGTTAGAATATTAGTTAACTTTTCAAATACAGGGGGCTTTCGTTCAGAAAGGAATTATAAAATTATTGAGGGAGGGTATGGAGACATAGGCTGCCGAGAAGGTTAGGTTGCTTGAAAAGCTTCGAATATATAAGTAGAGTATAACTAGATAGAAGTTTAAGGGAAAAACTGTGAATAGCAGCATATAGAAGAAATACATAGGGGGATAAAGGGCAGATCATGGGACATGAAGGGGGCAAGAAATAGGTGCTGTGAAAAACCAGCTTTAATTATATTAAAGGTGTTCATAAAAATTGAACAGGATCTCATGCTAAAAGGTGAGATAACGCAATTTGGACAAGATTGTGGTTGGAAATTTTAAATGTTGAAGATATAAGGCTTGAAACTTACGTAAAAAGTTCTATTTCATATAGGGTTGTATATATAAAGCTTGTAAAACATTATATCAACTTGGTTTATAGAAAACAAAGATCTATTTTTGTATGACGTATTTATAAGAAAAAATTTGATTGTACAAATTTTTTTATTGGCAAAGGAGGTAAATGTGGTTATGTGGAATATGCGTTTCTTTGTGCTTATCTTGACTATTTATTCCTTTTACTTGGTGCACCCCTTCTTTACTTCTTCTAAATACGTTGTTCTCGTTGTTCGGGTTGTCTTGTATTGAGAAATGCGAGTGATTTCCTAATGCCAGTTGGACAAATACGATTTTACGAGCCATTTTGTTTATAATATGCATATTTTATATAGGAACTTGAGGAGCCAAGGAATATATAGTGGATTGCTATATAGTTTGGGGAAATGAAAGAAGAGTAGAAATGGTAAGTTAAAAAAGGGTTACAGTACATGGTACGAGGTATAGAGGTAAAATGGAAGAAGAAGTGGGTTGATTATATAGCTGGGGAAAGAGTTAAAGAAATAGAATGTTTAATTAAATTGGAGTTGGTTTGGGGAGGATTAGAAGAACTATGGAAGATTAGAGGAAAAAGAGGGAATAGAGTAAGGGGATTAGGAGTAAAGATTTTTCCTTTATAAGGAAAATTCTTTAATAAACATGGGGAGGTGTAACAGTATGTGTAGTTTGGGTTATAATTAGGATCTAGTGGGGAATTAGAGATACAGCACGATTGAGCATTATGAGTGAAAGCGGAGAGAGATGCTCAATCGTGACGTATTGTTGTTGTGAAGGGGAGTCAACATCCGATATTCCAGCAAGGCAGACACGGCTTGTCATCTTACGCAAATAAACAAACTTTTATTCAACCTTCGACTTTATTACTTCTTTCTACACTATGACATATACACAAGGGTGTGATGGGTATATGGTGGTGGCGTAGACATAATGTGTATGTGTAGTAATGTATAAACAAGGGTGTGATGGGTCGTGGTTATACTCGACGAAGTAAGAGGTGGTTACTATCATCTGAACAGTGTGATAGTAGTGAAGGTAAAGGGTGGTATATTCACTACCATCATTACAAAGGAAAGCATATAAAGTTATAATGGGTATGGTGGTAAGGGGTATTAGTGATCAAGTGTGAGTGATACAGGGGTGGTCATAAATATAATAAGAGGTGTTCGCAATTACACACTGGTCAACCAGTGGTCAAGCAATGGTCAAGTAAGGGTCAAGTAGTCAAGTAAGGAAACTTTAGGGAAAAGTGATTGTAATGATATGGTGGTGATTAAAGAGTGGTAAATTAGTGGTCAATCAGTGGTCAAGCAGTGGTCAAGTGGTCAAGTAAGGAAAATTTTAGGGGAAATTGGTCGTAGTGACATGGTAATGCTTAAATTAGTGGTAAATTAGTGGTCAAGTAGTGGTCAAGCAGTGGTCAAGCAGTGGTCAAGTAGTCAAGTAAGGAAACTTTAGGGAAAAGTGATTGTAATGAGATGGTGATGATTAAAGAGTGGTAAATTAGTGGTCAAGCAGTGGTCAAGTGAGGAAAATTTTAGGGAAAATTGGTCGTAGTGACATGGTAATGCTTAAATTAGTGGTAAATTAGTGGTCAAGTAGTGGTCAAGCAGTGGTCAAGTGAGGAAAATTTTAGGGAAATTTTAGGGAAAAGTGATTGTAATGAGATGGTGATGATTAAAGGGTGGTAAATTAGTGGTCAAGTAGTGGTCAAGCAGTGGTCAAGTGGTCAAGTAAGGAAAGTTTTAGGGAAAATTGGTCGTAGTGACATGGTAATGCTTAAATTAGTGGTAAATTAGTAATCAAGTAGTGGTCAAGTAGTGGTCAAGCAGTGGTCAAGCGGCGGTTAAGTGAGGAAAATTTTAGGGAAATTTTAGGGAAAAGTGATTGTAATGAGATGGTGATGATTAAAGGGTGGTAAATTAGTGGTCAAGTAGTGGTCAAGCAGTGGTCAAGTGAATAAATTTTACCGGAAAGTAGTTGTAGCGACATGGTGATGCTTAAAGAGTGGTAAATTAGTGGTCAAGTAGTGGTCAAGCAGTGGTCAAGCAGAGGTCAAGTGGTCGAGTGACCACTTAAATTGTAGAGGACGATGTGCCTAAGATTATGGTAGTGATTAAAGTGATCGATGACGTGGCCAAGCAGTGGTTAAGCAGTGGTCAAGTAGTCGAGTAAGGAAATTGTAGGGGAAAGTACGTATAGTGCAATGGTGGTGGGTAGAGTGAAGAAGAATCAATAGTAGTGATAATACTACTACCAATATTAGCGACAAGCACAAAGACAACCAAGTACATACTTGATACACACAAACACAAAGACAACGAAACACACACACACGTACACACATACAGATACATAAGTACAGACAAGCCATACCATTACTACTGTCACAACAACAGCTATACACAAGTACACACCCATAATCAAAGGCACAAAGAGGGTCACACACACTCTCCCATAATCAATTACACAACTACACACCTACAAACACAAAGACAACCACACTTGATACATTTGTACATACAGACATACACATAAAGACAGACAAGCACAAAGACACACCCATACCATTACTACTGTCATCACAACTATACACACACGTGTACACATATACAAGCACAAAGTCAACCACACACACCCATAAACATCCACTCAAGTACAGACACAGGAAAACAAAGAAGCAAACAAGGACAGACACACTCACCCATAATCAATTACACAAATACACACCTACAAACACAAAGACAACCACACTTGATACATTTGTACATACAGACATACACATAAAGACAGACAAGCACAAAGACACACCCATACCATTACTACTGTCATCACAACTATACACAAGTACACACCCATAGTCAATTACACAAATACACACCTACAAACAAAAACACACAAAGACAAAGACAACCAAACACAGACAAACCATACCATTACTACTGTCACAACAACAACTATACACAACTACACACCTACTACAAACTCAAAGACAAACACCCATACCATTACTACTGGTACCACAACCACTACAGATACACTCACCTATAAACAAATACATAAACAAAACGTGTCCCTACAAGAATATCACATACCCCCTTTTGGTAAAGAACGCGGATGTCCGAGACAGCCCCTACGTCATCAACGCCATATGCAAAAGTCATTAAGCATGAGTCATCGGTGTGTAGGGAAGCAGGTGGCGTGAGAATAGCTTGTCTAACTGCCACGTCAGCTACGTCGTGTGCAGAACCAGTGTATAAAATAGAAGGCGTCTCTTGTGAGCTCAGTACCAGTTCACGGGCTGACTTGGCTATCTACAGAGGTGCTTCAGGCTGGTGTGAGCAGTGTTCGTGTAGTAAGCAGATATTGTTCACGTACTGACTTGGCTAGCTACATCGGTGAAACAGGTTGGTGTGAGCAGTGTTCGTGTAGTAACCAGCTATTTTTCACGTAGTGACTTGGCTAGCTACAGCAGTGAAACTTGGTGTGAGCCTTATTCGTGTCGTTGGCCTCTGATAAAACAATGAAACATTGTATACACCAGAACATTTTTTGGGATTGTAAGAAAGCGAGAAAAAAAAACAGTTTATCAATATGACCACCAGATCTACTTTCACGTGTTCAGTGTGCGACAAAGCCTTCCGTGATGCGAATAATCTTAATCGTCACATTCGGACCATTCACGAGGGGAAAGACCAAGTATATCCCTGTCAGTTATGTGATAAGGTGTATAATACGAACGATGGCATACAAAAACACAAACGAATACGTCATCAGCCACGTATGAATACACCAAACACTGCAATACCAGAGACGACAGCACCACCTGTCTATTTACAACATCATCGTAGTCTAACGCAAGTACCAGACTGCCACCACTGTATCTTCAATGATAACCTTACCGGTCATAATAGGAACATTCACAATGATTATCCCTGTCAGGTACGTGACAATCTATACAATTCGAACCCACAACGGTACTTACATCACCAGACACCACGAGAAAGGATGACACCCTTAGACACCCTGGCAACAAGTCCACTCATAGTAGCAGAGGATATCCAACCAAATGATAGAGACAGTTTGGCAGCCCTTAAGGCGTACTGCAAGGACCTCTCGATTATGCTACCCAATCAAATGGTAGTATTAGAAAAAAGTGTCGACCACCGCTACCGGGTGGTTTTGGTATGATAAAAAGAAGTATTCAGATATCTTGTATGATATCTCATACATGTCTTTATTCTGGATCCGAAACAAATAAGGTATGTGTGATGACTTCAACAACAACAGTGTTTTTTGATAGTCAACCAGCAGAGCCCAGAAGAATGAAGATCACTAAACCAGAACTTTTTGGTTTTTCACTAATCATGTATGTCATTGATTTTTTTCTTATGATATATAGCTAAACTGTTTTTCACTAATCATGTATGTCATTGATTTTTTCTTATATCTCTAAACTGTTTTTCACTAATCATCTATGTCCTTGATTGTTTCTTATGATATATAGCTAAACTGTTTTTCACTAATCATGTATGTCATTGATTTTTTCTTATATCTCTAAACTGTTTTTCACTAAGCATCTATGTCATTGATTTTTTCTTATATCATTAAAGTGTTTTGATGAATAATACATTCTTTGATATATTGAAACCAAGTTTTTTTGTTGATTTTCTTTAGTGGTTTTGTTTTCATGACGTTGTCTTGTCGGCTCAGAGCTTACATTACCAGATATGAACAATGTCTTAGAAGAAGTTATGGCGAATACAGAACAGTCAAATGTATAAAACCTAGGAAAAAATAACCAAAGGCGAAAAGGCCTAAAGAGAGAAATGTCTCGACCAAGCTTATAAATATTACAACTAAAAGGTTGATCAAAATTCAAACATTATAAAAATAACCAAATATGAAAAACATCGTCCAAAGACAGAAATATTTCAACTAAAGTTATAAATAAGTCACCAAAAGGGGAAAAGGTCAAGTACAGAAATAGCTATGGAAAAAGTAAGTCCACAAAACTAAGAAAGAAATGTAACTTCTGTAGTCAAATGTGTCTTATCTGAAAAGACGCTGTCAATGTCACCCCTTTCCTTGTTTTACTTTACCAAAGACCTTCACCGTATCTGGTACAGAAACCCTTATACAACACTCATCTCTCCACAGTCTTGGTTGCTTTCTAATACAAAGTGGTTACATCACCAAGAACTTCAAACCTCCACTGTACACGTGCTCCATTGAAACACCCATGACAGTTAACAACATGTATGGCCATGTAATCTGTGAGTCCATCGGGGATAGTTCATCCGAGTATTCCAAAAGATCCATTTCCCATGGCTGACATCTTCAACTTGCTATAACACAACTTATTCTAATATACACTTTACATGAAATTTCCCAAATTTGGGCTCTATTAAAGATTACGTAATGAGATACACAAAGACACCAAGAACATATCATACAAAACAATTCACAAATTAAAACTTAAACCATGTCAGATGAACCACCCAACAAGTACTACTAGAACACAAACATATAATAAGGAAACACATGACACACAGAGCTTACAGACAAATCACTTGGACTCAAACAAATTTTGCTTCTTGTACTGTAGAATTCTACCAACACTTCTTTCCTATCACCAAAACTAAACATCTACCACACAACCACTGGTCATTTGTCCAACATAATACTCATACCCTCGCCAACGACATTAAGGAAATGCATACTTATACATTGTCAGACATTAGATTTAAAGCCCCTACTACTAACATATCACCGGTGTCGAGTTCCCATTTCACAAAAACACCCTCTTGTCAGTTGTTAGTGAAAACCATTACACCAGTCCATAATTGTGACTCGTAGAATCTACACTTACACTGTCGTATCTGTAGTATGGGTCTGCGATCAGAGATTCTTCTATAGAATCACATTGTTTTAAAAACGTTTTAACCTACTTGTGTAAAACTTTTTTCACCTTCCATTCACCAGGTACAATGACAGCTTTAATTGATAGACGGACATCGTGGTCAGAAGATGAAGATTGTTGTGAAGATGACAGTGTTTTGAAGGAGGATGATTCTGGCTTCTTCACACCAGCTTTATCATTAGACATTTTGTTCTGCCAGAAACCTACTCGTGGCACCCAGCCAGCTTTAGATGTACCAGAGACAACCTTTGCTTGGGGTGATGATTCGTCTTCAGATGAAGATATTGACCTTTTGGCTAGTAGTCATGCCCCAGAGTCTCTCAAGAAAATTAATGTGACGTGGAACGAAAAATATCGTACTGATGGTGTCCGAAGGTGTTCCTCTTCAACGAATAAGGTGTGTATGGGTAGTAATGATCATAGTTCACATGTGTATTTTGGTAAACATGACCAATACCGAAAACCTATGTGTTATACATGGTTTCTATGTACATCTCTCTATAACACAAACCATCAGTGACTATACCTTTACTTTTTCTCAAGACGTGACCAATAGAATGTCGACAGTGTTTTTTAGTGGATTTTACCACTTCTCCTTGTGAATTTTTTACTGTTTTTTCTTTACTGAAGTAGTAGGTATTGCAGTCTTGTAAGTTTCAATGTGTTTTATTTACCTCCACAGGTTAATTTTGCACCAGAACCTCACTTCTTGACAGTCCATACTGTTGGCACCGAAGAACGCAATGGTAACTGGCATCATGTAATCAGAGAAAGTGAGAATTTTGAAAGCCGTATACTAGAGCTGGAAAAAATTTTGAACCCAGTCTTGAGGGACAACCACAGAAGAAAAGTCATCGAACAAAGGACAGCAGTGAAGAAGGCAGCTGTAGTCTAATTAGCATGTATATCTCTTTGCTCTATTAAAACAGTTATAACCAGAAATAAACTAGTATGCATTTCCTTAATGTCGTTGGCGAGGGTATGAGTATTATGTTGGACAAATGACCAGTGGTTGTGTGGTAGATGTTTAGTTTTGGTGATAGGAAAGAAGTGTTGGTAGAATTCTACAGTACAAGAAGCAAAATTTGTTTGAGTCCAAGTGATTTGTCTGTAAGCTCTGTGTGTCATGTGTTTTCTTATTATATGTTTGTGTTCTAGTAGTACTTGTTGGGTGGTTCATCTGATATGGTTTAAGTTTTAATTTGTGAATTGTTTTGTATGATATGTTCTTGGTGTCTTTGTGTATCTCATTACGTAATCTTTAATAGAGCCCAAATTTGGGAAATTTCATGTAAAGTGTATATTAGAATAAGTTGTGTTATAGCAAGTTGAAGATGTCAGCCATGGGAAATGGATCTTTTGGAATACTCGGATGAACTATCCCCGATGGACTCACATATTACATGGCCATACATGTTGTTAACTGTCATGGGTGTTTCAATGGAGCACGTGTACAGTGGAGGTTTGAAGTTCTTGGTGATGTAACCACTTTGTATTAGAAAGCAACCAAGACTGTGGAGAGATGAGTGTTGTATAAGGGTTTCTGTACCAGATACGGTGAAGGTCTTTGGTAAAGTAAAACAAGGAAAGGGGTGACATTGACAGCGTCTTTTCAGATAAGACACATTTGACTACAGAAGTTACATTTCTTTCTTAGTTTTGTGGACTTACTTTTTCCATAGCTATTTCTGTACTTGACCTTTTCCCCTTTTGGTGACTTATTTATAACTTTAGTTGAAATATTTCTGTCTTTGGACGATGTTTTTCATATTTGGTTATTTTTATAATGTTTGAATTTTGATCAACCTTTTAGTTGTAATATTTATAAGCTTGGTCGAGACATTTCTCTCTTTAGGCCTTTTCGCCTTTGGTTATTTTTTCCTAGGTTTTATACATTTGACTGTTCTGTATTCGCCATAACTTCTTCTAAGACATTGTTCATATCTGGTAATGTAAGCTCTGAGCCGACAAGACAACGTCATGAAAACAAAACCACTAAAGAAAATCAACAAAAAAACTTGGTTTCAATATATCAAAGAATGTATTATTCATCAAAACACTTTAATGATATAAGAAAAAATCAATGACATAGATGCTTAGTGAAAAACAGTTTAGAGATATAAGAAAAAATCAATGACATACATGATTAGTGAAAAACAGTTTAGCTATATATCATAAGAAACAATCAAGGACATAGATGATTAGTGAAAAACAGTTTAGAGATATAAGAAAAAATCAATGACATACATGATTAGTGAAAAACAGTTTAGCTATATATCATAAGAAAAAAATCAATGACATACATGATTAGTGAAAAACCAAAAAGTTCTGGTTTAGTGATCTTCATTCTTCTGGGCTCTGCTGGTTGACTATCAAAAAACACTGTTGTTGTTGAAGTCATCACACATACCTTATTTGTTTCGGATCCAGAATAAAGACATGTATGAGATATCATACAAGATATCTGAATACTTCTTTTTATCATACCAAAACCACCCGGTAGCGGTGGTCGACACTTTTTTCTAATACTACCATTTGATTGGGTAGCATAATCGAGAGGTCCTTGCAGTACGCCTTAAGGGCTGCCAAACTGTCTCTATCATTTGGTTGGATATCCTCTGCTACTATGAGTGGAGGTGTTGCCAGGGTGTCTAAGGGTGTCATCCTTTCTCGTGATGTCTGGTGATGTAAGTACCGTTGTAGGTTCGAATTGTATAGATTGTCACGTACCTGACAGGGATAATCATTGTGAATGTTCCTATTATGACCGGTAAGGTTATCATTGAAGATACAGTGGTGGCAGTCTGGTACTTGCGTTAGACTACGAGGGTGGTGTAAATAGACAGGTGGTGCTGTCGTCTCTGGTGTTGTAGTGTTTGATGTATTCATACGTGGCTGATGACGTATTCGTTTGTGTTTTTGTAGGCCATCGTTCGTATTACACACCTTATCACATAACTGACAGGGATATATTTGGTCTTTCCCCTCGTGAATGGTCCGAATGTGACGATTAAGATTATTCGCATCACGGAAGGCTTTGTCGCACACTGAACACGTGAATGTAGATCTGGTGGTCATATTGATAAACTGTTTTTTTTCTTCTTACAACACCAAAAAGTTCTGATGTATACAATGTTTCACTGTTTTATCAGATGCCGACGACACGAATAAGGCTCACACCAAGTTTCACTGCTGTAGCTAGCCAAGTCAGTACGTGAATAATAGCTGGTTACTATACGAACAATGCTCACACCAACCTGTTTCACCGATGTAGCCAAGTCAGTACGTGAACAATATCTGCTTACTACACGAACACTGCTCACACCAGCCTGAAGCACCTCTGTAGATAGCCAAGTCAGCCCGTGAACTGGTACTGAGCTCACAAGAGACGCCTTCTATTTTATACACTGGGTCTGCACACGACATAGCTGACGTGGCAGTTAGACAAGCTATTCTCACGCCTGCTTCCCACAAACCGATGACTCATACTTAATGACTTTTGCACATGGCGGTGATGACGTAGGGGCTTTCTCGGACATCCGCGTTCTTTCCCAAAAGGGGGTATGTGGTTTGTATAGTTTAGGCTTATGGGTAAGTGTATCTGTACTGATTGAGGTACCAGTAGTAATGTTTTGGGTGTGTCTTTGTTTTTTGTGTACTTATGTGTCTGTATGTACAAGTGTATCAAGTGTGTATGGGTGTCTGTATGTGTTTTGTGTCTGTATTTGTTGTTGTACGCGTGTCTGTACGTGGTTGTATATAGTTGTGATGACAGTAGTAATGCTAGGCGATGGGTGTGTCTGTACTTGAGTATAGTTGTGATGACAGTAGTAATCCTAGGTGATGGGTGTGTATGTGTGTGTACTTGGCTGTCTTTGTATTTGTCTTTGAGTGTTCTTGTGTATGGGTGAGTGTGTGTGTCTGCACATGTGTATATCTGTTGTTGTGACAGTAGTAATGGTATGGTTTGTCTTTGTACTTGTCTGTCTTTATGTGTATGTCTGTATGTACAAATGTGTCTGTGTGTGGTTGTCTTTGTGTTTGTAGGTGTGTATTTGTGTAATTGATTATGGGTGAGTGTGTCTGTCCTTGTTTGCTTCTTTGTTTTCCTGTGTCTGTACTTGAGTGGATGTTTATGGGTGTGTGCGGTTGACTTTGTGCTTGTATGTGTGTACACGTGTGTGTACTTGTGATGACAGTAGTAATGGTATGGGTTGTCTGTGTATGGTTGCCTTTATGTTTGTATGTGTGTGTGTGTGTGTATTTGTGTCTTTGATTATGGGTGTGTACTTGTGTATAGCTGTTGTTGTGAGAGTAGTAATGGTATGGTTTGTCTGTACTTCTGTATCTGTATGTGTGTACGTGTGTGTGTGTTTCGTTGTCTTTGTATTTGTGTGTATCAAGTATGTACTTGGTTGTCTTTGTGCTTGTCGCTAATATTCGTAGTAGTATTATCACTACTATTGATTCTTCCTCACTTTACCCACCACCATTGCACTATACATACTTTCCCCTACAATTTAAGTGGTCACTCGACTACTTGACCACTGCTTGACCACTGCTTGACCACGTCATCGATCACTTTAATCACTACCATAATCTTAGGCACATCGTCCTCTACAATTTAAGTGGTCACTCGACCACTTGACCACTACTTGACCACTGCTTGACCACTACTTGACCACTAATTTACCACCCTTTAAGCATCACCATGTCGCTACAACTACTTTCCGGTAAAATTTATTCACTTGACCACTTGACCACTGCTTGGCCACTACTTGACCACTAATTTACCACCCTTTAATCATCACCATGTCGCTACGACCAATTTTTCCTAAAATTTCCCTAAAATTTTCCTCACTTAACCACCACTTGACCAGTGCTTGACCACTACTTGACCACTACTTGATCACTAATTTACCACTAATTTAAGCATTACCATGTCACTACGACCAATTTTCCCTAAAATTTTCATTACTTGACCACTGCTTGACCACTGCTTGACCACTAATTTACCACTCTTTAATCATCACCATCTCATTACAATCACTTTTCCCTAAAATTTCCCTAAAATTTTCCTCCCTTGACCACTGCTTGACCACTACTTGACCACTAATTTACCACTAATTTAAGCATTACCATGTCACTACGACCAATTTCCCCTAAAATTTTCCTTACTTGACCACTTTACCACTGCTTGACCACTGATTGACCACTAATTTACCACTCTTTAATCACCACCATATCATTACAATCACTTTTCCCTAAAGTTTCCTTACTTGACTACTTGACCCTTACTTGACCATTGGTTGACCACTGGTTGACCAGTGTGTAAATGCGAACACCTCTTATTATATTTATGACCACCCCTGTATCACTCCTACTTGATCACTAATACCCCTTACCACCATACCCATTATAACTTTATATGCTTTCCTTTGTAATGATGGTAGTGAATATACCACCCTTTACCTTCCCTACTATCACACTGTTCAGATGATAGTAACCACCTCTTACTTCGTCGAGTATAACCACGACCCATCACACCCTTGTTTATACATTACTCACCACACATTATGTCTACGCCACCACCATATACCCATCACACCCTTGTGTATACATCACTACACATACACATTCATATACGTAACCACCATATACCCATCACACCCTTGTTTATACATCACTACACCACGCATACTAACACATTCATATACGTAACCACCATATACCCATCACACCCTTGTGTATACATCACTACACCACGAACAGACACATTCATATACGTAACCACCATATACCCATCACACCCTTGTTTATCACTACACCACGCATACTAACACATTCATATACGTAACCACCATATACCCATCACACCCTTGTGTATACATCACCATGCATACACATTCATATACGCCACCACCATATACCCATGAGTAAAAACCACGACCAATCACACCCTTGTTTATACATCACCACGCATACACATTATGTCTACGCCACCACCATATACCCATGAGTAGAAACCACGACCCATCACACCCTTGTTTATACAGCACCATGCATACACATTATGTCTACACCACTACCATATACCCATGAGTAGAAACCACGACCCATCACACCCTTGTTTATACAGCACCATGCATACACATTATGTCTACACCACCACCATATACCCATGAGTAGAAACCACGACCCATCACACCCTTGTTTATACATCACTACACCACGCATACTAACACATTCATATACGTAACCACCATATACCCATCACACCCTTGTTTATCACTACACCACGCATACTAACACATTCATATACGTAACCACCATATACCCATCACACCCTTGTGTATACAGCACCATGCATACACATTCATATACGCCACCACCATATACCCATGAGTAGAAACCACCACCCATCACACCCTTGTTTATCACTACACATACTAATATACGTAACCAAAATATCTTTCCCCTTCGCTTTCCAGAACCAACTAAACATTTACCTTAATTACTTTTACACCCCACCAGGCAACGCCAAAAATTTCGTTCCCACGCCGAAAAAAACACGTTCCCAGCAAAAATTTCCCCCGCCCAAAAATATTTCCTTCATAAACCCTATCAGCCGCCAGATTCTGGAGCCGAGTCGACAAATTTACCCATATTTCCTTCATAAAACCTACTGGCGGCTGAAAAATGGAGTCTGGAAACCCTAGTATACTACTGTTGGTTGCCTAGTTATATGGCAGAACCATTTCATTTGATATTTTCTGATGAACTCTAGCGCTACTATAACCCCCACTTATGTCCTGATTTGTCACTTCCGATTTTCTCTCTTTGTGACACATTGAGTATTCTTCTCAGGAATCTTATGTCTATTGGTGCAATTGCTCTTTTCTCCATTTCTTTCATTGTCCAGGTTTGGCATTGGTAGCATCGAGTTGGTAGGAAGATTGTGTTGTAGAGGGCTTTTTAAAAAAGAAAAAGTGTCTATTTATACGTTTTGTTCTTTAGTATTGGTCCCATTTGTCCAATGAGTTGGTTTGCCTTATTGCATGTAATTTATATCTCGTCTTATTATGTGCCATTTTGTGATATTATATTTCCTAACTACTTTAAGGTCTCCGTTGCCAAAGTCTTGCGAACGCGGTTCGTGATCCGCTTATCAGGCGTTCGAAACACAGATGTGACCGATTTGGCAGCAAACCGTGCCGCGTTGTGTTATAACGTGTTGGTATGGAAGCTTGTCGTTCAGAAAGCAATGGCAAACTACTGAACGTAACACTTGCCAAGACATCAGTTGAGTTGAGTTGAGTCAAGAACCGACATCACTGCACCCAGGACATTCCGATACGTTCTCCGTCCCCTCGTTCAACAGCCAGCGAAGAGTTATGCCAAGACATCAACAACAGCAGTGTTTCAGAGGGTGTTCTTTTAGATTAATCTTTGTTGTTTTTTCTTCTTTGGTTATAGTCATGACCTCTGTTTTACTGATAGCAATTTCCATGTTGTCGACCGACCACTGTATCTGAAAGCTGGAAACAATATTTAGAGTATCTTCGTCCAAAATAACATTCCACCCTTCGACACCTCCACGTCAGCAGCCACGCAATGATACAGATCGCTGCTGTGACGTGAGATGAAGGGAAAGGAGACGATGTGGAGCACGTGAGATGTGCTCAGGTAAGCGCAGGTAACTTAGACATATCTCACCTTGAGAGTAGACATTGCCAGCTAGCTTCGGTGTTGTATACATTTCGCTGCCAACACAAATGTAGAGGGCGTATCAGATAGAGCGACAGACGGCAGAAGAAGGCGATACACACATATATATGCCTGCAAATTGGTTAGGAGAGTATCTCGTGGCGTGATAGTCGTTTGCAAACAAGAGGAAGCAATATTTGGATATAATGCACGCCTGTCAGAGGTCAGTAAGTCCGAACGGATAAGACAGCTCGTTCTTAAACATCCGGTGTGCTGATGGCGAGGTAGCGGGTTCAACACTACACGTGTCAGTTGGACTAAACTGTTGACTTGTCGTCCTTGACTTGGGGATGCAAATTACAAGTATCTCAGAAGTCGGAGTGAGTTCACCTGGTGACGAGGTACACTGGTAATAGGTAAAACTAATCCACACACAAAAATCAGTCTAGTGCACTAGGAGTAGCAGCACGTATATGAACTACGCATGAGTTCAAAGCGAGCGAACGCAAAATTTAAAAAAAAAATACATGTCTGCCAAGACTATGTGAAGTGAAGTGAAGTGAAGTGAAGTGAAGAACCCTTTTATACGCCTCAGGCGCATTAGGTATTTGGTGACACACCTGTGTTTTGTTTAAAGAAAACTCGGAAGAGCAGGGGTAGTGTAGCCAGTACCGTCCCGGCAGCCTTCCCTTTCCATCAAATTTCCTGGTATCCATTTTAGATTTATGCAGTTTAGATGTATACCTTTTAGATGTATCCAATTTTTAATGTATCCATTTTAGATGCATACATTTTAGATGCATGAATTCTAGTTTGGGTCGACTAGGGAAACCAGATCATTGTTGAAAATCGAACCCTATACCACCAGGCCGACAGACTCCTTACCAACACAATGTCCGGGCTCATGTCGCAGCACAGATAGAATACTATTTCCCGACCAGTACGCCTTTGGGACACACTCGGACTCATACAAAAGGATACCAGACAACTTTCGCCATTATCCCGTATGGACAACATTCACCTTCGGATTGATAAGCCTGTGAGGATAAAACCGTGGGCAGCTGCTTTTGGCTGACTCAATCGTAGGACTATCATTCTGAGCCGGTGATGGACCCTAACTACTTCTCCTTGAGATTGAACGGGGTAAGGGTAATGGTCTGCAAGGTGTGGAATGCGCCTGGCCCTGCAGCCAGCAGGGTTAGGATCGGCTAGCCTCTCCCAGGAGGGGTGAAGAGCGAAAATTAGTAGCCTGCCGATGACCCGCAGACTACACAAGTCAACCCCCACCTCCGCGTGGTGCAGACCGGGCAACCATGACCGCGAGGTCATGGGCTAACGGGGCTCTCGCCATAGGGGATGGACTCCCTGTGGTCAGATTTGTGTTTTAAACCTGCGACTGGCCTAGCAAGCCGGCAGGGTATCTTCACACTGCTCGTAGAAAAACTAAGAAGTATAAACGGACTGACCCAAGTCAACAGCATACCACAGCAAGCAATGATGTACAGACCAGATGGAAACAGAGGAAGAGGCCGACCACGTAAACGTTGGACGGAGGGAATAGCAGAGTCCAAGGAAATATCGATATATGAAGCCCATAATCGGGCACTCTCACGAAGTTTATACTTCACCTCGACACCGCAAGGTAGAAGAGGAACATGATGAGATGAGATGAAGGGTAATGGTAGAATCGAAATCGAAACTTTCAGAATATTCTAAGAATTGTCCGTGAAAGTTAGGCGTGGAGGACGGGAACTCGACATCAATGTGATATGTATGTGATGGCGTAGAATATGTGAAAGCCTAACACTTCCCAGCCCAAAGTCGTATCATATATGACTCCCTCTACGTTTCATTCCAAGAAAGGCATAGAGGGAAGTGTGGGGGAGAACACAAACAGAGCACAAAGAAGAATGCGCAGATCTGTGCCAAGATGACGGGAAAACGATAGCAGAGATTGTACATCCGTGACGTCACAATGAAGGCAATAGCTGTATACTATTTCGCCAAGTCTGAGCTTCTGACTGCTCCATTTCACAACATATTTTAAAGACGTATATCTTCTCTTGCCGGTCTCTCTGGCTGTGGGGTTACAACACTTTCTCTCTGTAATCCCGTTTATCACGCAGAGTCTCGTAGCGGAGCGAGAGCTGAGGCGGTTCGACCCCCGCTCGTGACTTGCGGGATACTGAGTCGGCCGCTCAGAAAGCAATGGCAAACTACTGAGCGTAATCTAGCCAAGAGATCAACATACAGCTGAAAGATGCTGGTGTTGACAGCTATGTCCTGTAAAGGATATGCTTAAAAAAAAAAAAAAATATCTTCTCTTGGAGATCAACGTGACCGTGTGGTTTACACCGCTTGAGCTTAAAAGACGGGGCAGTGAGTTCATTCCCTACACCGGTCAGTTGGATTTAAACGTGGACTTGTCGTTCATAAATCAAACTTTTGAACGTAAAATTGCCTAGAAAATCTATCTCGGGTTGATCGCCACGTTCTGAAACATGCGACATCTATATTTTCCCATATCTATCACAGTTACCAATCTGCATGTAACCATTCACAGTTACCAGTCTACTTGTCACCTTTCACAGTTACCAGTCTGCATGTAATCTTTCACAGTTACCAGTCTACTTGTCACCTTTCACAGTTACCAGTCTGCATGTAATCTTTCACAGTTACCAGTCTACTTGTCACCTTTCACAGTTACCAGTCTGCATGTAATCTTTCACAGTTACCAGTCTACTTGTCACCTTTCACAGTTACCAGTCTGCATGTAATCTTTCACAGTTACCAGTCTGCATGTAATCTTTCACAGTCATACTTGTAATCTTTCAGTTACCAGTCTACATGTAATCTTTCACAGTTACCAGTCTGCATGTAATCTTTCACAGTTACCAGTCTGCATGTAATCTTTCACAGTCATACTTGTAATCTTTCAGTTACCAGTCTACATGTACGCCTGTCAGATCGTGTATTTCTTGGTGGGTGGGGGAGGGGGGCAGTCTTCTTCTGCCGTCCACCCCCCACTGGAGTCTAGGCTCTCCTCCAACCCACGCCAAACCGTCCTGTCCCTGGCCATCTCCTGCAGCACTCCCATGACCTCCCCTTCTCGTTCATCTCTGTCTTTAATTTTCTTCTCCATGTATTTTAGGTCTCCCACTTTTTCTTTCGTCGTGTGGGTTCCAAAACCCGGAGTTTCTTGTCCTGCTATTCTCAGGTTTTCTCACCGTGTGTCGTATTCAGCTTCAGCGCCTGTCGCTCATCTCATGATTCAGAGAAGTTTGTTGGTTCTCTCCATGAACTCTACATTGGTGATTGTGTCTTACCACTTTAGTCCCACTATTCTGCGAAGACATCTGTCAATGAATGTTGTAGCTTATCAGTAATTCATTTCGTTGTTCTCCTTGTGTTTGATACAAACACTAGCACCGATTTAATATTGGAGACAAATATCTTAAATTTGGTGTTAAGTTTAACTCCCTTCAACGTCCACAAGTTTCCTAATGCTATAAAAGCTTCTCTTGCCTCTTACCTTCTGTAATCTTATTTTAACGTCTCTGTCTGTTCCCCCTATCCTGGGAAAACGGTTGACCTCAATCTACGTAGTTCCCAATGTCATGATGACACACGTGTGCCTCTGCTGCAGCACAGGAGAGCTGGAGTTAGGTAAATATCATGGCTGGGGTAGAACAGCAACATCTATGTGCCAAGGAAGCCACCGAGAGAAGTATGACAGGGGCAGATACCAACCGGGTGGATTCATATATAGGGATACAAAACATATTTGTTGTTTATTGTTGTTGTTGATGTATGTTGTTGTTGTTGTTTATTATTGTTTGTGCATCTACTGAAAAAAGTGAGCTTTACCTCGTTCAAGTCCTACGGCTTAGCGTATTGGTCGCTTGGCTCTTCGAAAGGGTTTGCATTTGTCGGAGTCAACGAACGAACGAACAAACTGTATTTTCAAAGGGTTAAGAATTGGGCACTCAGGCCCGTCTGACATTCTGCCCTTCTTCTGTATTTCCTCTCATACATTATTTCATTCAACATCACTTAAGAAGCTAATCTTAGACAACAAAAGAACAATAAGCATTAATACGCATGAAAAATAATCAATAATATATGACTCACTGAGGCATTGTTTAACATGGGCATTATAAAATACCCAAGGAAGGTGTAACGTGCCATACAAATGGGAATGTTTATAGTCAGGTTTGTGTAGATTATTTTCTTTCGATCCCGTAACAAAGTACCATCTAGACAGGGACTGTGTCACCGACCTCTACTTTCCCTCTCCAAACCCCAGAAACCATCGGGTTGTGTCAGAGGAGTACTAGAACTTCACATTTTTTATGAGGTAAACTGGTCATTGCTCAGCGCTGTACACACACACTGGTCGAGATTAGACCTGGTAATGTAAAATGAAACACAATGCAGGAGAAACAACAAGCACAGAGACGTGCACAGACCCTTACATTGCTCTCAGGCCAGGCGAACAGATAGTAGGTGGTCATGTTTCGCCATCTCACTCGATCACCAGAGTCGTGGATGTAAATAATATGGCACACACACAAACACGCACGCACGCAAACACACGCACGCACGCACGCACACACACACACACACACACACACACACACACACACACACACACACGAGCACGGAATAGTGAAGGACGGGTTAAACCTTTTTGTGAAAAATTGATTTCAGTGGTTGACATGTTTTGGTGACTAATCCGAAAGTGTGAAGCCAAATGTGGGTAACCGTTTAACCGATAAAGGTAAAGTTAGATGTAGACATATGGTAAGGGCAAAGGGCTTACGTATATAATGAAATGGAGGTCATCATCATATGCCATGCGGATAAGCGTGGGCAGTCATGTTTCGCCTTCTCACACTATCATCAGAGTCGTGGATCAGCTCTGTGTTCTTGTCTCGACCATATCACGTGTCCAAGCCATTCAAGTATTTACTGCTCCGCTTCATATTGTTCTTTTCCCCTCAGTCTTGCCAGTTGTCACCAAGTTCTTCAATTTATTTCTTCTCACAGCGTGTCCAGAAAATTGTGACTGTCTACGACTAATTTCTGTAATAAATTCACGGTTTTCACTTGTTTCTTGTAGGACTTTGTCATTGGTTTTGAAAGAGAAAAGGGGGGGGGGGGGGGAAGAGCGAAGTACAGTCTTACTGAGCCGTCCAGATACCACGAATTTATGGCAGCAGCACAAACATTATCGACAATCTTGTGATACAGGAAACTGAAGTGACTGCAGACGGGTTTGTCCAGATGTTGCGTAATGTCCCTATGATATTCCATAACATGATCAGCCAGAAGTCTTTCTACCTAGCAGTATATTATACGTCACACCTTTTGTAAATACTAGTGTGTGTGTGTGTGTGCGCGCGCGCACACACACACACACATACACACTACACCAAAGCCACTATGCCCCAATAAGAAACAATCATCATCCCGTAAGCAGACCCTTTGCAGAACGTTGCTTTCAACACAGCCAGCCAAAATCTGTCTCGATCCCTGACCAATTCCCCCGCCTCATGTCCGCAATGTCCCATGTCCTTCTTCGTGCTGGTGAACCCTGCCAAGTCTTCCAACCACCCTGCCTGACCTCTCTGTTCTCTTCAAGCCTCTGTGTAGTCTAATAAGGGTAAAGTATAAGCAATATTACCCAATAAGAACAATAATTAAAACAGTATATACAGTAACAGTTTGGGGAAAGCAAATGTACAGATGCAGAATGTATACAAGAGGAAAGAAAAACACCGCAGCG
>OY992876.1:12797907-12982907 GCA_963921405.1 Cepaea hortensis
CACGCAGGTCTGTCTTACATTCGGCCCTTCCAATCACTCATCTTTCTTTCATCAGTAGTGCATAGGAGTAAGTCAGGTCTTAGTCAGATATGACTGAGCTACCGTATAACAGTAGACGGTACTACCTGGTTTCTGTTAGCGCCGAATGTTGGGCGGCGCTTACCAAACCCGACACCCCACATTGTGCCAACGGCTTCGGGCGGAGGAGCGCAATTGGGAGGGTACTGGCCTTATCCTGGTGCGAGGAAATGCAACCCAAAGACAAAATAAGTCATGGCAGGGCAGACCAGGCCCTAAGCCTTGGTTGGCAGCTGGTCTAGGATCGAAGCTCCGACAGGCGGACAGTTAGAGCATTGCTTTGCTGATCCGGCAGCTTCTGCAGCTTGTCTTGTTCCAGATGTATAGGTGTTAACTTTCCTCTGGATTGAACTAGGCAGGCCGAGAGAGGGATCATGCTACATGGGCAACACATGGTTTCTTTATTTTAGCCCAGGCTTTGTGCTATGGAGAGGCAATAACTCCATCCCTGGTCTTAACCGGTCTCGGAATCAAAGCGAGAGGCAACCACTCACGCTCAGATGGTGGCCTCTATAATGCTCAGAGATTGAAGGCCAAGACCAAAATTAGCAGGGTACTAATCAGAGAGTTGCTTTTTGCGGATGATGCTGCGATTACGACCCACTCTGAGGTAGAATTACAACATCTACTATCTGCATTCTCCAATGCTTGTTCTGAATTTGGTTTAACAATTAACAAAAAGAAGACACAGATTATGTCACAAGGTGCACATAGTGTACCATCAATCTTTATTGACGACGCCGAACTGGAGATAGTAGACCATTTTACATATCTAGGATCAGAGGTAAATAGCAAATTATCCCTTGATCAGGAAATCAACATCAGGATTGGCAAGGCGGCAACAACAATGAACATGTTAGCAAAAAGAGTCTGGGAGAACAGGAAGCTTACTGCCAAAACAAAAGTCCTCGTCTACCAAGCCTGTGTCCTTAGTACTCTTCTTTATGGCAATGAAACCTGGACAACTTACTCACGCCAAGAGAAACGTTTAAACAGCTTTCATATGCGGTGTCTGCGAAGAATACTTGGTATTAAGTGGCAAGACAAAATCACAAATACTGAAGTATTGGAAAGATCAGGTTGTGTGACGGTGTATTCCATGCTCAGTCTTCGTAGACTTAGATGGATAGGACACGTTAGGAGGATGGATGATGGTAGAATACCAAAGGACATCTTTTTTGGTGAATTACAGATGGGTAAGAGATCTCAGGGTCGGCCTCTACTACGATACAAAGATGTGTGTAAGCGGGACATGATTGATACAGGCATTGATAATGCACAATGGGAGCACGTCGCCGCTGAACGTGTTGCATGGAGGGCAACTATCAGAAATGGAATAAAGACAAAGGAGAAAATGATTGCAGATAAAGCACACACAGAGCGTGAGAGACGTAAGATGGTGCAAAATGGTGGAAATGACCATGTTTTCACATGCACCTACTGTGGGCAAACATTTGCAGCAAGAATTGGCCTTACCAGCCACACTCGCCACCGCCATGGATCGTAGTTATTGCCATATGACAGTTATTAAGCCTTTTTGAAGCACAATGTACCAAACTATCGTCTGTCAAGACGGAAAGGTGCCAATGTATGTATGTATGTATGTATGAGTGCATAGGAACAAACATTGTCAAATGAATTTTGTAAACATAAACAATACATATTACTGTGTTATGAGACACATCCACCACCCACCCACACATCTCCCATTCACCCCAAATCCCCCATCCAACCACACACACAACCCTGACACACATACATACCCCCACCCATCCACCACATCCCCACACCGACACATCTCCCCACACACACCTCCCACACACACCTCCCGCCCACAACACATCCCATCCACCCACACCCAAGCATACATACATTCCCCAACTCATTCATCCCCCACCCACACACATCCACCCACCTACACACATTTCCCCACCAACTCACATTTCCCCACCAACTCACATATCCTCCACCCGTCCCATTACCCACCAACAATCACCCACCCACATATCCTCCTCCACCCACACACCTCCAACCACCCAGCCAAACACACATCCCTCAACCACGCCCCCCCCCCGCCCACACACACACATCTCCCCGCCAACTCACATATCCCGCACCTACCCACACACTCAAATTCCGCACCCACCCACATAATCTCCCATCTACCCCAGCCCACTCACAGATCCCGAGCGCACCCATACAAACATCCCCCACAATCTCCTAACCTACACACACTCATCCACCCACATATCCTCTACCCACCCACACATCCTCCAACCACCCATCCCCAACCACACATCCCTTAACCACACACCCTTACCCATATACAATCACGCACCCACACATCCTCTACCCAACCACACATCCTCCACCCATCCATCCCCCAGCCACACATAATTTAACCACACACCCCTACCCATATACACACAATCCCCACCCACACACACATCTCCCCACCCATACACACATCCCTCACTCACATCCCCACCCACCAACACATTCTCCATTCACAAACACACACCTCCCATCCACGCACACACAACCCAAACACACACCCCCACCCTTACATTCATCCCCTCACACATCCCTCCACACACGTACTTATCCCTCAACCACTAACACCCACACATCCCTCACCCACTCATCAACACATACATCACCCATCTACCCACCCACACTCACACATCCCAACCACCCATCTAAACACACGTCCCCACCTCACACACATCCTTTACCCACCCGCACACCCACACCCAATCACACCCCACCCACCCACAAACACATCCTTTATCCACACCCATCTCCCCTCCCACACAACACCACACCCACACACATCCATCACCCACACACATATCTCCCCACACATCTCCTACCCACCCACACATCCCCCACCTACACTCACCCTCACTACCCACACATACAGTGAGAGAGAGACAGAGAGAGTGACATAGACAAAGAGAGAGGTAGAGAGAGTGATAAAGTAACAGCGACTAAGAGAGAGAGAGAGAGAGAGAGAAAGAGAAGAGCGAGAGAGAGACAGAGACAGAGAGAGAGAGAGAGAGAGAGAGAGAGAGAGAGAGAGAGAGAGAGAGAGAGAGAGACCGAATCAGTAGAAGTATGACAACTACAGTATAGATGAACTGAACTGTCCACGTCCTCAGATCGCCAGTGGAAGTCCGGCACACAAAGAAGGTCTCCGGCAAGGAGACATCCTTGTCTCAGTGAACAAAACCTCTGTCCGTAGGAAAATGCCCAATGAGGTGCTGATGCTGATTCAGCGATCCGGGGCTGGCTTTTATCTAGTGGTCACCAGGTGAGTGGCATCATCATGTGACATATTTGTAAGTTGATCTATGTAGTGGGTTGGAATCTGTTTACAATGAAATAACAAACATTCGTTTAGAAAACATTACCTGTACGTAAGTAAGTAAGTAAGTATGTAAGTAAGTAAGTAAGTAAGTAAGTAAGTAAGTGAGTGAGTGAGTGAGTGAGTGAGTGAGTGAGTGAGTGAGTGAGTGAGTGAGTGAGTAAGTAACTAAGTAAGTAAGTAAGTAAGTAAGTAAGTAAGTAAATAAGTAAGTAAGTTATTAAGTAAGAAAGTAAGTAAGTGAGCAAGTAAGTAAGTAAGTAAGTGATTAAATAAGTAAGTAAGTAAGTAAGTAAGTAAGTCAGTCAGTCAGCCAGTCAGTCAGTCAGTCAGTCAGTAAGAAAGTAAGTAAGAAATAAAGTAAGTAAATAAGTAAGTATTAAGTAAGTAAGTAGTAAGTACATACGTAAGGAAGTAAGTAAGTAAGTAAGTAAGTAAGTAAGTAAGTAAGTAAGTAATTAAGTAAGTAAATAAGAAAGTAAGTAAGAAAGAAAGTAAGACATTCAGTCAGTCATTAAAGGAACCGGTTGCACGCCTTAAGGCACATTAGATTTATGGTGCTAGACCCATATTTGTATAGACCAATCACTATCCGATGCCTGATGTGGTCAATATTTGTATAGACCAATCATTATCCCATGCCTGATGTGGTCAATATTTGTATAGACCAATCACTATCCCATGCCTGATGTGGTCAATATTTGTATAGGCCAATCACAATCCGATGCCTGATGTGGTCAATATTACACCTATGTGTTATGTGGTCAATATTACTCCTAGCGCCTTGACTCCCCACTATATGTCTTGGTGCCCCTGTCAAGCTGGGTGGACCTGCGAGACCAAGTCTGTGTTAAAACCCCGCCTCGATGCGAATTCGAACCCACCACCACCGGGCGGCAGTCAAGGATTTATCCACAGCGTGACTTGTGGCTTCCACGGTTGACCAGGCCACACATACAATCCATAGCTACAAAGGGTTTACGAATTACGTAGACTTGCAGAGGTCTCACAACCATATTATGAATTGCTTATTAGTGCTCCTAGATGGAGCATATAAAGGTAGAGATTATAGATTCTATTCTCCAGTTCACTCTTCTGCGCCCATGGGCTCCAATTAATATTTGTTAATGTGGTTATGTGCTGTCATAGGGTTCCGCAACAACTAATGAATATTTTCATGTCCCATTTTCAACAGAAGCGGCTGCGACAAGGCTAGTCCAGACCAGTTGCAGAATTCCAAGGAGGCCCTAGCTGCAGACAAAGCTGGAAAAGCCAAAGAAGTCCAGGAAACCGTAACCGAAGACAACATTTCGGTAGAAGAAGTAGTACACATCATGTCTTCGGAAACTACGGTATCAAACAGTGAAATGCCTGGCTTACCCGAAGTCTTGGACACCGAGGGTGGGTTCACACTAACGACCAGCATTGAGGATTCCAGCAGTACCATCTCTGATGCCAAAGAAGTACACATTATGTCCTCGGAAACTACGGTATCAAATAGGGAAGTACCTGGCTCGTCAGAGGTCCTGGATACCGAGGATGGGTTCACACTAACGACTAGCATTGAGGATTCCAGCAGTACCATCTCTGATGCCAAAGAAGTACACATTATGTCCTCGGAGACTACGGTATCAAGCAGGGAAGTTACTGGCTCGTCAGAGGTCCTGGATATCGAGGATGGGTTCACACTAACGACTAGCATTGAGGATTCCAGCAGTACCACCTTTGATGCCAACGAAGTAGATTCATCTCCGCAGCTCAGCTTTACAATAACGGCTTCAGTGGATGAAGTGGCATCATCCGACAATGTGCTGGTCAGCGATCACATAATTTCCTCAGAAGTGTCCATGGAGGACTCTCAGGCTGTGCTGTCAGTTGTGTCTTCCGATGTATCTAACTCTGAGGGTAGTTCTCAAACAAATCTCTCAAATGCTGATAACTCAAGTCTGGCGTTTGGAGTTAGCCCAATTCTACAAGAAAGTATAACTCTAGAATCTACACAACTCGACCACCCCCAGCCGAGTATCGAAAGCAGATCTGAATCTGCAAAGAATGGCCCTGTGATCTCAATTGAAAACCAAATTTCCTCCTCCGAAGTTGAGGTGGATAATCTGCAAAGTTTTAGTTCCACTTCGACAGAAGAAGCATCACGGAAGGTAGCCTCGACAGATGAAGTGCCCCTGAAGGTAGCCTCTGCAGATGATAAATCACTGGGGGTAGCCTCGACAGATGAAGTGTCCCTGGAGGTAGCCTCGGCAGATGATAAATCACTGGAGGTAGCCTCGACAGATGAAGTTTCCACGAAGGTGGCCTCGACAGATGAAGTGTCCGTGAAGGTAGTCTCGGCAGATGAAACATCACTGGAGGTAGCCTCGAAAGAAGAAGTGCCCCTGAAAGTAGCCTCAACAAATGAAACATCACTGGAAGTAGCCTCGAAAGAAGAAGTGTCATTGAAGGTAGTCTCTGCAGATGAAACATCACTGGAAGTAGCCTCGAAAGAAGAAGTGTCCCTGAACGTAGCCTCGATAGATGAAGTGTCCTTGGAAGTAGCCTCGACAGATGAAGTGTCACTCGAGGTAGCCTCGACAAATGAATTGTCCCTGAATGTAGCCTCAACAGTGGTTAGCACGTCATCTGATGAAATCTCTGCCACAACAACCTCCACGGAATCTGCTGAAACAGTAGCTGTGGCATCGTCTGTTTCTGTCCCAACAACCTCCACGGAATCCGCTGAAACAGTCGCTGTGGCATCGTCTGTTTCTCAACAAGAGCCAACTACTCAGCCTGAGTCAACACCGGCCGTGACTCAATCTGACTCAAAATTAGTTGAGTCATCAGATACCGCCTCTAATCCCCCGTCAGCAACCGTGACTGCTTCATCGAATGATCAGTCGTCAACTACAGAAAGCCTCATAGTCACAGATTCACCATCCATCACCACCTCGTCTACAAGCCTTGAGGCAACATCCTCTATACCTTCGAAAACAGCGCCAATCGCAGAATCTCCAGCATTAGAGGAGGCCACACCAAGTACCGAGGTTTCTCAAGTGTCTAACGAGGCATCAGCTGCAGTGCCTGAAGCGGGTGCAGCAGCAGAGACTGAATCCATCAATCAGTTTGGCGAATCATTAGCCACGGAGTCAATTACATCGGCTATAGCATCACTGAAGTCCGATAATGAAACATCGGCCATAGCAACACTTATATCACTTGATGAGACATCGTCTATACCAACTGATGAAACATCATCTGCACCTGTTGGTGAAACATCAGATACGCAAGTTGGGGAAACATCACCGATACCTGTTGCTGAAACATCGGATACAACAGTTGATGAAACATCATCTACACCAGTTGGTGAAACATCAATTACAACATCTACGACACCAGTTGATGAAACATCACTTACACAATCTGCGACTCCAGTTGATGAAAAATCAGCTATAACATCTTCAAAATTACTTGATGAATCACCAATTATATCTGCAACAACACTTGATGAATCACTAACAATAACTTCAACATCACTTGATGAATCACCAACAATAACATCTTCAACATCACTTGATGAAAGATTAGCCACACAATCTTCTACAACCGTTGATGAAATATCAACTACAGTGTCATCTAAACCAACCGATGAAACAGCAATTACAACATCCCAAATACCAGTTGACGAGAAAAAAACCACAGAATCCTTTTCACCAATTGCAGAAACACCGGCGACACCACCAAGCACACCACAGGATGAAACATCAGTCCTAACATCCTTCACATTAACTGAAACATCATTAATCACTACATCATCTTTAACATCTGACGGAGCAATCCCTCTGCAGTTAGACGCAACACCTGACATTACAATACTTAGACCGTCCAATGTCGAATCACTAAAAGCCCCCTTGCAGTCTGAAGTACCACCATCCAGATCAATTTCCTTACCCATCAGTGTGCAAACGGCCGTAACATCGCCAACTTTTCTCATTGCAACATCCCGTGTGAAATCCCCAATTACGAATTCCAAACGGTATGATGTTTCATCCTTTGTCGCATCAATATTACCAGCAGATCAACTCTCAGCCAAGGCGACCTCCCCATCACGTGATACAACATTTGATACGACGTATTCAACATCCGTCCAAAGAACCACACAGGTCGTACCGCCATCTTGGCACAGCTACGATGATAGCAAGATTACCATGACACACAGCACCAGGATAATCAACTTGAACACGGCAGCGTCCTTCCATACTGACAGCTCCCGAACATATATCCCACCCACAGACACGACACGTGCCTTAAATGACCTACTTAATAACCCGCTCACTGGTACCAAAGCCCAAACAAGCACATACATAACTTTAACCAACGCCCCGCCCATTTTAAACGCCCCATCGATCAACTATTCAAAGCCCGGAGTTACGGTGCCAGCGATAATACTAAGTAGCAGTAGCGATACTTGGCAATCCCATGGGGGACCACCCGTGTTCAGACCTACCAAATTCACACCTGGGTCTCCAAAGGAACATGCTACTGGACAGTTTGCCACCGTCTCAAGATTTGACGTGGAAAAGGACGGAATCAGAACCAAGCCAATTTTCCAAGTAAGAGTTGTCTTGAGGATAGATATAAATGATAACGTTTAGCAGTTGATTGGTTGCTTAAGTTCTTGATGGAGTGATCAGTTGATTCGTTGGTTGGTGAATCGATTGATTAATTGTCTGACTAGTTTGGTGAATACTCTATTGATTGTTTATTGGCTGATTGATTAATTGATTTGTAGATTGACTGATGAATTTATTGGTTGCTTCGCCAATAGATTGAGAATGGAACGGGGGGCGGTCTCCATGGCTCTGGGGTGGCATTCTAGACTCCGTGCAATAAGGCAGTCCTCGTAACTGACTCTCAGTCAATGCTCCAGAAGGTTCTGTCTGGATATGAATGGAATGCATGTTTCAATCTCTCTCTCTCTCTCTCTCTCTCTCTCTCTCTCTCTCTCTCTCTCTCTCTCTCTCAGGGTGGTCACAACTACAAGAACCGAAGTGGCACTACTGTCCAGGCCACGCTGGTGTATGTGGGAATCAAAGAACGGATAGCTGGCCCCCAAGGAACCTTCAGGGGAAACATAGAGACTGAGCAAGGGAGATGTGATACTGTCTCTAGATGATTGCCTGTTTCATGGATAAACCCAATTCAAAGGCCACGGGCAGCTAGGGGAAGCCTCAGCCGTGCACAGGCTAACAAGCTTGCCTGTCGGCCCAGTATTCATGTTATACCATCCGCCCTATTAAGGAATTAAAAAAATAAATGCATCTTTTCTCCCAGATCAATGTCACGAATTGGCCGCCTTAACATCCCAGAATATTTTTCTCGGTCTCCAAATTTGAGAGGCCAAACTGAGAAAGAATGAATTAATCACGCTACTCCACGGCTATCTAGTCGTGAGGTAAGATTATTCACAAAAAGCCTCTAGCCATGACGTAAGCTTGCAGATGGCAAGTAAAATGGGATACTTGAGACGGACACTACTAGATAATTAGTATACACCTTGGGAAACTGCTGACCCAGACATGCTGAATCAACAATGGACTGGGCCATGGACTGCGTAATTAAAACCTGGTTTACCCACAGAGTTGTAAACTGGCTGTTGACCATGAGAACCTAATTGTTCCCTTGACATGACACCTGATAAGAATAGCTAGGAAATCGCCCAGGTGTGAACAACATTAACCCAGGGAAAGATAATAGCCCCAGGGCTGTAAACTAAGCCCCGCCCACTCTGACTGGCAGACTCAGGGAGGTGTGAACCAGGTCTGATAAGACAATTAACACTGAGGACTTGGGGCCAGACAGAGAGGAGCAAGGTGTGATGGCCAGTTGCAATGATAAGGGCAATTACTGTCAGGAGGAGATAAGAAGAATTTATGACGGGAATGCCAAGGAGATAATATGGTCTGCTTGACTTAGCTTAAATAAGGGTCCCTAGCCTGTTTTATGTTAGATTAAGTGTGACTTCAGAACAGGTAGGAACTATCTCAATGTCTGTAGTCATATGCATGAATATTATGTTGGCTGCTAGGAATTATTTCTTAGTAACTAGTCCCTTAGTAAGTCTCTTAGTTTCTTAGATGGATGGACCGATTTTCAGTCTATATCTGATCTAGGTTATTGCAAGAACTATCATTGTTGTAGGTTACTTGAGTGTTCTTTCTGAGTTCTGTGTTCAATATCATGGTGCTGTAAGTGCTACTCTTCTGAGAAGTAGAAACTTATTGAAGGCAGGTCTTGTCTAGATATACTTGAGGTGTCGTAGCAGATGCTTGCCATCTCTTTCTAAACTAGACTAGTCTCGTTTTTGGTGTGTGCATTTGTTGTACAGAATATAGTCAACTGACTATTTATTTAATTCTTACAACAGCAGTAACTAAGTGTGATTAAACCGGGCAGCTCAGCAAATATGGCTGGTCTGTGTGGTAACTTCAATTAGACTTGTTGTATATCTCATTTTGTAGCTATACAGTATTAGTACTCATTAATAATGCCTGATGCTATTATGTTGAGTATAATTAGATGTCCATCTTGAAGTAATATAATGTTTACGGATATGTTGGATGTATGTATGTGTAATTTCATAAACTAACTAGTGCATTATGCTATGATGTTAAAGTATCATAATATGTCTAGTTTAATCAATATGTTTATGTGTATTGGACGTTTGATATATTGATTTGTCATATGCAAACCTGCCAATATGAAGTGTTATGCTATTGTCTGCGCATTGGCACATGGGCCAATGATTGTGTTGTAGCAGAGGTGTAATGGTACAGACATTACCCACAAGTGTTATGGGGTATATGGTGCTAAACTTTCTCAGTGTATTGTGGGCGTGCGTCCACGGTAATGCATGGAAACCTGGCACAGCTATTGGTCACGGCGTGTAAGCCCGGATGATCAGGCATTATTATAATACCCTTACCGACCCTGTGAGCTGCTAAACTAACATTGGACGGAGCGGCTGTGCGACACCGAATTTCTGTATTAGCGACATGGACATGGGGCGGCAGAAATGTAATCATTACAGGCGTGTGAGACAATTGAAAAGCCCGTCCCAGACTAAAGACAGTAGAGAGAAGGAGGATGGTGAACACAGTAGAGCTGGAAGATAAACTTGGCAAGACTGGTCATTGTATATGTTTGTGTTATGATATGTTTTAATTAGGATTGCGCTGATGTAGAACTGATATAACACATTCTTGACTTTCTTTCAAGCTCTCACAAGGAGCACCTATGTTATAGATCTCAAGAACGAGTTATGACTAGGTAGAGCCAGGACTGGCAGACGTTAGAATACCGGCAAGCTGTTCTTTTGTTGAGTCTACTGGAGAGTGGGGATCTGGACCACAGTTCCAGATAGATGAAGTAACAAGTAAAGTTACGTAATGTTTCTCATCACAATATGTTATATGATTTCATCATCCTCATCTTGAACCATCAGATGTCTATGATCATGATTAGTAAATAAATGTTGTAGTATTGTAACTCATAGTTCTGTCGTTATCTTTTAATTCCAATTGTGCATACGTGTTGTGTGTGTACATTGGTGGGGGTTCACTTACACACCAAGGAAGGGAGCAGTCAGGGAGAAAAACCTGTACTGAGAATAGTCGTCTATATTCATATATTTAGACTTAAGCATCTATCTCAGCTAAACTTCTCTTTCCTGATCCTTGGCGAATATTCAGCACAGTTCATTTCAATTTTGTAACGAGCCACTAGGAACTGTACGTTGGATATTCAAGGGCTTAATCTGTAGTTCAGCCATATAGATTTTGTCCCTAGTCAGTTTCTGACTATCTGGGGTTGCTCGCCAGTGAATAATACATTCATCTAGCCGGTGGGGCACCCCGACTTCTGACAGATTTGGGGTCCAGTCCGCGATCCTGAACCAGGATTCTAGTAATCATAGTGATTCTACTAGACCCTAGACATACGTTTTTAAAAGTTAACTCTTGTAATCTTCAGTCATCAAAATAGACTATCATCAAATGTAGCTACTTTTAGAGGAGGAAGTTTCAGAGTACATATATAACTTTTCAAAAGTATAACAGATAAGAACTTATGAGAAAAATACCATCATCTATCATTTAGTGTTACCATTAATCATTTATTGATAATTGAACACTTTAATCATATTTACATTGATGTGTTTGATGATTTAACTGCTTGACTGATTTGCAATTTTATGCTAATATATTCCATGTTCATTTTGACATGTATGCAGTGCATTTTAATGTTTATTTAGATAAATATTACTGTTGATTACTGTGTAGTATATCTCTCACACTTACTTCACTGCTGTCGCCAGGTACTACTTGAATATTATTTTCAGTTGTCTTTCACTGCTGAGGCTAAACTATACACATTGGATAGCGTAGACTGTCAGTAGTTAACTCTTGTCTTTCTAGCTTAGATCTGATTTTGATATATACATAGGAGCTTACCGGAATATAGTCCTTAGCAATTATGGCCTTACGTTACCGGAATCCCGAAGAGGACATGAAGGCGCGCGCAGATTTCGCAGAGTCCGCGAAAGGGTGGGGCATAAGAAAAGGCTTAAAGGGGGAGCAACTAGAAATGTATATCACAGCTGAGTTAGAATGGTGGGACCAAGAAGAAGAAATTATGTTTAAAGAAAATGATGAGTTCTTTGGAGCACAAGAGCGTAGCAAAACTGAAGAAGCAGAGAGTAATAAACAGCATATGGAAGTAGTCAATGCAGAGAAGCTAACCTTTCTAGCGGAACATAAGGTAGGAGATATGGATGCTCACCCAACCAGGAAGGAAGGGACATCTTTGCCACCCACCGCGGAATCAGAGGTAGTGGACCGGGAACTACAGGTTCTCATTCGACCCAGTCCTAAACGGAAAAGAGGGAAGAAGAAACGTGCCAAGGGCACTTCAAACAGTCACAAACGTTATAACTGTTTGTACCACGGCAATGGTGGTTTAACAGTACAGGACCTTCAGGAAAACCACTTGACTTCTATGAGAAATGAATCTCGAGAGAAAGAGGAACTGAAGACAACCTTTAATGAGGTCGCAGGCGGAGACCTAGCCGATTCTCACATTCCCTTCTGGTCACAGAATCACGAAGTGGAATTACATCTGACTGAAATAGGGAGGAAGGAAGGAACAGAATCCCAGGTGAATTTCACTGCTGCAACGCGGGAAGAGTCACTAATTATCAGTTCAGATAATTTACCTAGTAACAGTTACCCAGAGGACAACTGTTTGCACTACGGTTTGCCAGTACAAGACTCCCAGGAATCTCATTTTACTTCAACGAGAGGTGAAACTCAAGAGGAAGATGACCTGAGGACATCTTTTAAGGAGGTCGGAGATCGAAAGGTAACCGACTTTATTATTCCCTTCAGCCCAGGCGAGGAAGAAGTGGGATTAAATTTGACTGACAGTGGGATGAAGGATGACCCGGAACCCTTTGTGATCTTTGAGGCTGCAGCTCAGGAAAAGACACTAGACATCAGTTCAAATGATTTACGTAGTGGGATGGATTGTGTAGACACCAGCCCATCACAGGATTTACCTCAACTGGACTTAGCCCATGAAAGCACGACCAGAGAGGAACATCCAGACCAGGAAACATTTCCAGTTGTTATCTCAGAGTATACCAGTTCGGAGACTCATGAAACACAGGGAATTGTCATGAGCCAGAATATGGACTCTGATATTGTGCAGACAACATTGTCTGTAGTTGCTAAAGAAGAAAATTCTTTGCACAAGATGGAGGAAGAAACGCCTATCATCTCATTAGCTGAAGTTATCAGGAACCTGAAGTAACAGAAGTCAAGAGTGGTTTGGAATCAACACTCTTAGGACTCAATCTACCCTTCAGTCAGGTCGATTTGATAGGAGTAGATCAGCTATTTGTGGATACTTCATTCAAAAGTAACTCTACTTTATCGCCCTGGAGTAACTATTTTATTTCTCAAGGCTGGACAACTTGGCACACTAAATTTCCAATTTCTAGCACGGTTTTCACACGAAACTCTACTGCAGAGAAACTCAGCCCATTAACTGATTATCAGGGGAAGAAACCGCTACACCGAGGAGGGAAAATTGTTACGCCCAACTTTGAAGGAGGAAAGCGCCAGTTGAATTTACATCATGGGACCATGATGTGTAACATTATTCCTTTCAAAAGGAAGTTATTGATGGATCAGTTGAGAATCTATAACGGACGGAGGAAAATCACGGAGACAAGCTTTGCTGTGGCCAGATTATGCAAGACTTCACTACGGGTACATCCTCGGCTGAAAGGAGTAAATCACGTGAGTGAATGGTGTAAAACAATTGCTGCCCAGAGGCGTAGAAGAATCCCGTTGATTGTGATCTTTCCCAGAGGGGTAAAATTACAACCTTCTGACAATTACCGGATTTTACCAAGCTATTGCATGGAATCCCGGCCGAAAACCAGGTAAAAGGACCTATCCAAAGTATCATGGAAGTATGGAAATGGAACGTCTTTATGCAGATGCAGGACAACCCATTACCACAAGGAATATTGGAAACCTTTAGGCAGATACAGAACGGAGAGTGCTTAGGCATTATTCTGGGATTTACGGCGTGCTTTGACAAAAGATTTCTGGCAGAAACTTTTTTTTTAAGGGGAAAGCTCTGTCACGAATTGGCCGCCTTAACATCCCAGAATATTTTTCTCGGTCTCCAAATTTGAGAGGCCAAACTGAGAAAGAATGAATTAATCACGCTACTCCACGGCTATCTAGTCGTGAGGTAAGATTATTCACAAAAAGCCTCTAGCCATGACGTAAGCTTGCAGATGGCAAGTAAAATGGGATACTTGAGACGGACACTACTAGATAATTAGTATACACCTTGGGAAACTGCTGACCCAGACATGCTGAATCAACAATGGACTGGGCCATGGACTGCGTAATTAAAACCTGGTTTACCCACAGAGTTGTAAACTGGCTGTTGACCATGAGAACCTAATTGTTCCCTTGACATGACACCTGATAAGAATAGCTAGGAAATCGCCCAGGTGTGAACAACATTAACCCAGGGAAAGATAATAGCCCCAGGGCTGTAAACTAAGCCCCGCCCACTCTGACTGGCAGACTCAGGGAGGTGTGAACCAGGTCTGATAAGACAATTAACACTGAGGACTTGGGGCCAGACAGAGAGGAGCAAGGTGTGATGGCCAGTTGCAATGATAAGGGCAATTACTGTCAGGAGGAGATAAGAAGAATTTATGACGGGAATGCCAAGGAGATAATATGGTCTGCTTGACTTAGCTTAAATAAGGGTCCCTAGCCTGTTTTATGTTAGATTAAGTGTGACTTCAGAACAGGTAGGAACTATCTCAATGTCTGTAGTCATATGCATGAATATTATGTTGGCTGCTAGGAATTATTTCTTAGTAACTAGTCCCTTAGTAAGTCTCTTAGTTTCTTAGATGGATGGACCGATTTTCAGTCTATATCTGATCTAGGTTATTGCAAGAACTATCATTGTTGTAGGTTACTTGAGTGTTCTTTCTGAGTTCTGTGTTCAATATCATGGTGCTGTAAGTGCTACTCTTCTGAGAAGTAGAAACTTATTGAAGGCAGGTCTTGTCTAGATATACTTGAGGTGTCGTAGCAGATGCTTGCCATCTCTTTCTAAACTAGACTAGTCTCGTTTTTGGTGTGTGCATTTGTTGTACAGAATATAGTCAACTGACTATTTATTTAATTCTTACAACAGCAGTAACTAAGTGTGATTAAACCGGGCAGCTCAGCAAATATGGCTGGTCTGTGTGGTAACTTCAATTAGACTTGTTGTATATCTCATTTTGTAGCTATACAGTATTAGTACTCATTAATAATGCCTGATGCTATTATGTTGAGTATAATTAGATGTCCATCTTGAAGTAATATAATGTTTACGGATATGTTGGATGTATGTATGTGTAATTTCATAAACTAACTAGTGCATTATGCTATGATGTTAAAGTATCATAATATGTCTAGTTTAATCAATATGTTTATGTGTATTGGACGTTTGATATATTGATTTGTCATATGCAAACCTGCCAATATGAAGTGTTATGCTATTGTCTGCGCATTGGCACATGGGCCAATGATTGTGTTGTAGCAGAGGTGTAATGGTACAGACATTACCCACAAGTGTTATGGGGTATATGGTGCTAAACTTTCTCAGTGTATTGTGGGCGTGCGTCCACGGTAATGCATGGAAACCTGGCACAGCTATTGGTCACGGCGTGTAAGCCCGGATGATCAGGCATTATTATAATACCCTTACCGACCCTGTGAGCTGCTAAACTAACATTGGACGGAGCGGCTGTGCGACACCGAATTTCTGTATTAGCGACATGGACATGGGGCGGCAGAAATGTAATCATTACAGGCGTGTGAGACAATTGAAAAGCCCGTCCCAGACTAAAGACAGTAGAGAGAAGGAGGATGGTGAACACAGTAGAGCTGGAAGATAAACTTGGCAAGACTGGTCATTGTATATGTTTGTGTTATGATATGTTTTAATTAGGATTGCGCTGATGTAGAACTGATATAACACATTCTTGACTTTCTTTCAAGCTCTCACAAGGAGCACCTATGTTATAGATCTCAAGAACGAGTTATGACTAGGTAGAGCCAGGACTGGCAGACGTTAGAATACCGGCAAGCTGTTCTTTTGTTGAGTCTACTGGAGAGTGGGGATCTGGACCACAGTTCCAGATAGATGAAGTAACAAGTAAAGTTACGTAATGTTTCTCATCACAATATGTTATATGATTTCATCATCCTCATCTTGAACCATCAGATGTCTATGATCATGATTAGTAAATAAATGTTGTAGTATTGTAACTCATAGTTCTGTCGTTATCTTTTAATTCCAATTGTGCATACGTGTTGTGTGTGTACATTGGTGGGGGTTCACTTACACACCAAGGAAGGGAGCAGTCAGGGAGAAAAACCTGTACTGAGAATAGTCGTCTATATTCATATATTTAGACTTAAGCATCTATCTCAGCTAAACTTCTCTTTCCTGATCCTTGGCGAATATTCAGCACAGTTCATTTCAATTTTGTAACGAGCCACTAGGAACTGTACGTTGGATATTCAAGGGCTTAATCTGTAGTTCAGCCATATAGATTTTGTCCCTAGTCAGTTTCTGACTATCTGGGGTTGCTCGCCAGTGAATAATACATTCATCTAGCCGGTGGGGCACCCCGACTTCTGACAATCAATCCAGCTTAACATGGATATCAGAAAATGTTCTGGGAAGTAAATATGGCTTCGTGATATTGACCCATCACTCATTGACTGCCGATTGGTCTATTGAAATATGAGGCCAGCACCCCATATATTCAGTACACCACATGGAGTGGAAATCCCTTTACACGATTTACTTTTTAATGGAATCAGGACTGGAATTCGGGACTAGTAGGAAGATTTGCGGTAGAGGACGGAGCAGAGTTGTGCGTAACCAACTGGCCACTGAGACTACGTCTTCATAGTCTTGAAAGAATGTATGAGAGGAAATAGAGAAGAAGGGCAGAATGTCAGACGGGCCTGCGTGCCCAATTCTTAACCCTTTGAAAATAAAGATTGTTCATTCGTTCGTTCCACATCGTCTGAGGACGACGGACCACATACGGGCCTGCCCTGGGTGCTCTGACGTCAGTACTGGATAATAAATCTGTGACAATTGCTGGCTGATTGATTGTTACATCGATCGATTGATCGGCTAGTTGCATGTTGGATTGATCAATCTATTGCTTCATTGACAAAATAATTGGTAAACTGACTGAAATATTTACAGGCTGATTGACTGATTTTGTTTCATTGATTGGTTTATTGATCGATTAATGTTTTAATTGACTGATTTATTCGTCGATTAATGGGTTGATTGTCTGACTGAGACATTGATTGACTGACTGGTTGATTTTCTGACTGGCTTCTTGGTGAAATGGGTTTCAATGGTTATCGTCACCGCACTATAGACCACCGATTAGTGCCCCATCTCCTTAAGAGAACCCGATTAGCGCACACACCCAGCACCCTTGACCGGATTCCAGTATGAGTACTTGACCTGGACACACACTCTACACCCTTGATCAGACTCCAGTGTGAGTACTTGACCAGGCACACACCCAGCACCGTTGACCAGAATCCAGTGTGAATACCTGACCAGGCACACACTCCGCACCCTTGACCAGAATCCAGTGTGAATACCTGACCAGGCACACACTCCGCACCCTTGACCAGAATCCAGTGTGAGTACCTGACCAGGCACACACTCCGCACCCTTGTCCAGAATCCAGTGTGAATACCTGACCAGGCACACACTCCGCACCCTTGTCCAGAATCCAGTGTGGGTACACCACAGTCCACACAAACTATAATTATTTTGTCGAGGGAAAGTTTACTGATTTTCAAACTGTAACAGGATGGTTGATGTAAGGCTACACCATTGAACATTCGATTGCCGCTATTTTCTATACGTTCAAGATATGCAAAAAGAACCTCTTTTTCGTCTTTGATTGAGAAGAATAGGGATTCTACCTACTACCGATCCCATCTACGCTGTGGAAGTACTTACCTGTGATGATTATATTAGCAAGGGCAGTCTTAAGTGCGGTGATAATAATCCTTAAAAACTATCAAATCAACCAAGCAATTCATCAGTCAACCAATAAATAAATCAGTCAATCAACCAACCAATGAATCTGTCAACCAAGTGCGATAAAGAAGAACAGTTAATCAAATCGAACAGATTGATTGAAAACAGCTAGACAGTGAGGATTAGGTCTGGATTGTTATACTTGACAACAAGCAGCTGTCGGATTAACTGGTGACACATCACACTTATTTCAATGTAAAGGGGGATAAGACAAGGCTGCATTCTCTCCCCATACCTGTTCAACATCTATGCAGAGAATGCAATGTGAAATGTCAAGAATGTTGACATGTGTAGTCATTTTGATCCGTTAATAATTCGTGAAAATCTGTTGATAGAACTCAGATATGAAGATGATCAGGGTTTTCTCAAAATTCGTTACAGCGGACTCCCCCCCCCCCCCCCCCCGCATATCCTATTTACAGGACTTGCTGTCAACACCAGCATTTTACCGCTGTTGTTGATTTCTTACGCTCAGTAATTTGCCATTGCTTTCTAAGCGACCGGCTCACATACCCCCATAAGTCAGCAACTCGCGATGCGATCCGCTGCCGAATCTCGCGCAGCTGCGTTACCTTACGGGGAAATACGGGATTACGGAGAAAGACGTTAACACCTTAGCCAGGGAGACCGACTTACAGCGGACTAGAGCAGTTAATTATGTCTGTTAAAAGATATAGTGAAGATTTAAAAAAACATGTTTAAGAATGTCCATAACCTGGAGACGTAATTTACAAGTCGGAGTGGGTTCCCCTGATGGCGACTGACACTGGTAATCGGGAAAGCTCATCCACACGCAAAAATCAGTCCAGTGCACTAGAAAGAGTAGCACTTGCATGGACTATGCTTGAGTTCAAAGCGTGCAAACGAAAAACAATAGACTAAGATAATGTCTAGCGACAAAACTACACATGTCAATCAACAATAGCAATTAATAATGACACATTTGAAAGAGTCACAACCTTTGAATACATTAGCTACACAATCTATAGTAATTGGGGACAGTTGGAAAGAAGCCAGAAGGAGATAAATATGCAGAGATTACACAGGAAGAAAGACATACAATAAAACAACAGCACATTATGGACAGTAAACACAATGAAAGCGCTCACTAGTGTGGTTATATACGGATGTGAACCATTTCACAAACATGACAAAAATAAATACAGGTTTATGAACTGATCTGTGACAGAAAATATTCGTAGGATACCATGGATCAAAAGGAACATACAACACTGATATTCTACACAACCTGAGCTACATAGAAAACTAGCTCATTAACAGTGTCAGTTTCAGAAACTCAATACCCGGGACACATCAAACGTACATTGTAGTTCAGACGTGATTTTCCTTGGGAATGCCGGAAACTGCTTTCTTGTAAATAAGAAGTACAATATTGTTTACTTCATAGTATGTGTGTGTGTGTGTGTGTGTGTGTGTGTGTGTGTGTGTGTGTGTGTGTGTGTGTGTGTGTGTGTGTTTTAGTTCGCTCGTTATACAATTTGCTTCTACTACAAGTTCATTAGAGTGATTTTTGCGTGTGGATTAGCTTTCCCTATTACCAGTGTCCCTCGCCATCAGCGAGTCCACTCCGACTTCAGAGGTACTTAATTTATATCCCCAAGTCAAGGACGACAAGTCAGCATTTTAGTCCAACAAACCGGTGTAAGGTTTTATACTTAGGGTTGTGCCAAAGTTGCTGGTCTCCTGTGTTTTTCCTTTGCTGATATTTCTTTCATTCTTTCTCTGTTCGGGTGATGGTGCAGATAAGGCAGGTTCATCTCCTGCGTTTCGTTGTTCTCTTCTAGTTAGAAAGACATTAGAGATAGAGATTGGTAGTGTGTGGGGGAATGGAAGAGAGCTGTAAGAGATGGAACAAGATAAGAAGGCTTGGCGTGGGTTGAACGAGGACTTTTGTACCATAAGAGGATAAGAGGTAGAAGAGAATACGAAGGTCAACACCAGTCCTTGTGAGGACTGTATCAGTCCTTGGGAGGACTACATGAGTTCAAGATCAGTCCTTGTGAGGACTGTATCAGTCCTTGGGAGGACTACATGAGTTCAAGATCAGTCCTTGTGAGGACTGTATCAGTCCTTGGGAGGACTACATGAGTTCAAGATCAGTCCTTGTGAGGACTAAAAGAGTTCAAGATCAGTCCTTGTGAGGACTGTATCAGTCCTTGGGAGGACTACATGAGTTCAAGATCAGTCCTTGTGAGGACTAAAAGAGTTCAAGATCAGTCCTTGTGAGGACTGTATCAGTCCTTGGGAGGACTACATGAGTTCAAGATCAGTCCTTGTGAGGACTAAAAGAGTTCAAGAACAGTCCTTTTGGAGTAAGCAACGAACAACTGGAAATCTACTGAATCGGCAGGTCCTCCTAAGGACCAGTCCTAATCAGGACCATTTCAATGCAATAAAGAAGATTCCAGTCAGCGTGAGCCCCATGAGACCCAACCGAACCAGAAGAGCATAACCAATAGTGTTTTGGACTAACTCGGAAGATAACACAAAATGGAAAGAATATCACCCCCCCCCCCCCCCCCCACACACACACACACGCAAAACAGAAAAAAACGAACCTCGGTTATAACCAACACTGCAGAAGCAGGTTGAACGAGACCGAGTTTGTATTTTCGTAAATACTGAGCTGAGCTAAAGAAGAAGAAGAAGAAGAAGAAGAAGAAGAAGAAGAAGAAGAAGAAGAAGAAGAAGAAGAAGAAGAAGAAGAAGAAGTAGAAGAAGAAGAAGAAGAAGAAGAAGAAGAAGAAGTCTAATTTCTACTAGTATATTTGCCCAAGAGTGTACCACACAAAATAATACTCTGCTACCAAGATGAATGTTTTGTTTGTACTAATCAATTACGTTTTTGTTGTTCTTGGTGTTGCTCTTGTCAACGATCCAGCAGCATTTGGGTAATGGCCTTGTGGCCTAGTGCCAGATCAGTCTATGTTTATGAACTCAGTATTTTAGAAGAGTGTTCATATCCGAGTATGTGGGAAAAAGCAATATGCCCAATAAACATTATCAAGTTCAAACACCTAAGTAGGACGGGAAGACAATTAGCATTTCGAGTAACCAAACATATACTAGAGTGGGTGGGGAAAAAAAGAGAGTTAATCAATATTCAAGAATCCTTGTGCAGTCATAAAACGTCGAAGTCGGTCAAACATTTGGTCATTACCAATGGCAGAGTTAATCAAGAAAACGCATGTCGCATAATGTTGTATTCGACGAACAATAATCGATTGCTCAAATATATCGAAACATTATCCATTAAGCGATACCAGCCGTTGCTGTGCAATTAGAAAGACTTCCTTGTAAATCGTAGACTACCATGGGGATACTATACTCCACATTACATCAATATCATTGACTACTATGTATATAGTATTTCAACCTTATTCGTTTATACACACCACATGATATACAAATCTGCAGTATGCACCTGACGAGAGGCAGCGAAATATGCCAGGCAGGAAATTGTGCAATATATTATTTGTGGTTTTTGTGTGTAAATTTACTAAAGGAATATTTTGTTTTGAAAATGATATAGATTCAGTATAATTTCTGCAGGTGTCCAACCCGGTGTCAGGCAGGACTGCGGAGGTCTGGCGCCCAAGCGTGTGGTCGCCAGGTCAGGACAAGCGGACCGTGACTACACAAGTGAGCAGCTACTCGTCCTACCCGAGTGTCGGCCAGGTTCAAGGGAATTACTCAAGAACGGATGGACAGAACATGGCCACAACGACCCATCAGGTGTCCAGAAAGGGGTAAATAGACACCTGATAATACACGTTTATTCGTCAGATACACAGTATATCAGATACACATTACATCAGATACACAGTATATCAGATACACATTACATCAGATACACATTACATCAGATACACATTACATCAGATACACATTACATCAGATACACAGTACATCAGATACACAGTATATCAGATACACATTACATCAGGTACATATTACATCAGATACACATTACATCAGATACACATTACATCAGATACACATTACATCAGATACACAGACAGTACATCAGATACACAGTATATCTCATCAGTGGCCACAACGACCCATCAGGTGTCCAGAATATACTAGTAGAAATTAGACTTCTTCTTCTTCTTCTTCTTCTTCTTCTTCTACTTCTTCTTCTTCTTCTTCTTCTTCTTCACAGTATATCAGATACACATTACATCAGGTACGCAGTTCGTCAGATACACAGTACATCAGATACACAGTATATCATATACACATTACATCAGGTACGCAGTTCGTCAGATACACAGTACATCAGATACACAGTATATCAGATACACATTACATCAGGTACGCAGTTCGTCAGATACACAGTACATCAGATACACAGTATATCAGATACACATTACATCAGGTACACAGTTCGTCAGATACACAGTACAACAGATACACAGTATATCAGATACACATTACATCAAGTACGCAGTACGTCAGGTATACAGTACGTCAGATATAGAGAACGTCAGATACACATTACATCAGGGACGCAGAGGTGTTTCCAAGGCACCAAGGTCAGGTTCTATACTGGCCAAAACATACCAACACGTCCTAGTCGTGCGTCCAGTGCAACACGTCCCTTCGGGGTCCTGGCTTACGTAGTAGCATCGCTGAGTCTTCCGAAGCCGGAGAGTATCTGCACACCAGTAAGCCAGACATGGGACAACGGATACTCACGCAAACCTCAGGTCCTGTATGACATCACACTGATGTTGGACAACAGGATGCCTTCATCCGACATACAGGACTTCACGTTGGAGCTCAAGCCAACGAACACAAGCAAGCGAGCACACTACATCAGATACGCAGTAAGTCAGATACACAGTACATCAGATACACAGTGCATCAGATACACAGAACGTCCGATACACATAGCGTCAGATACACAGTACATCAGATACACATACGTCAGACACACAGTAAATCAGATACACAGTATATCAGATACACATACCGTCAGATACACAGTATATCAGATACACATACCGTCAGATACACAGTATATCAGATACACATACCGTCAGATACACAGTATATCAGATACACATACCGTCAGATACACAGTACGTCAGATACACGACGGCAATACACACATTGCGAAGAAGAGAAGTTGTTAGCGAAATGCGCCCGAAGTACACTAGTTCCTATATCGTGGCGCTGTCGTCATTTGACAGTGACAGGTTCAATAGTGTTCACGTTATATGTTGTCCAGTGCGTCCTCAAGTCTCGACCTCTTTCTTTAACTTGTATGCGCGCCAAGCAATACAATACATGCATGTTTATGTTTGAACTGATAATGTCATGTGCACGGTCGGTCACATGATCGACATCTGGGCACGTTGTCCACAAAAAAGTGAAACAAACAAACAAACTTTATTTTCGAAGGGTCACAAATTGGGCACGCAGGCCCGTCTTACATTCGGCCCTTCCAATCACTCATCTGTCGTTCATCATTGTGCATGTTACATTCACATAGAGTTAGAGAAACATTGTCAAATGAATGGTGTAAACATGTTTACGTGTTTGCATGTACTGAGGGAAAGATTGGTCGTCTTTCCTCCGTGCATTCAGATCTATAAAATGTGACGTCACAGACTCATGGCAGGAAACTACAATAGGGCAAATATACGGTTTCCCGTGTGTTACACGGGCCCCAAGGCCAGTTACGGAACAGTACCACCATAGACCTACTGTACATGCCGTAAAATACGACTAAATGAGGTTGGTCTGAAACTGGCTGTCTCACTCGGCAGAAAATATCAGCCATCATCCAACCTTGAACTGAGGTCTTGGCATGCATAGTTGTGGGCCTGTTCTTCAGAAAGAATATCAATGGCAGAAGAAGAAGGAATAGTAGTAGTAGTAGTAGTAGTAGTAGTAGTAGTAGTAGTAGTAGTAGTAGTAGTAGTAGTAGTAGCAGCAGTAGCAGTAGCAATAGCAGCAGCAGCAGCAGCAGTAGCAGCAGTAGCAGTAGTAGTAGTAGTAGTAGTTGTAGTAGTAGTAGTAGTAGCAGCAGCAGCAGCAGCAGTAGTAGTAGTAGTAGTAGTAGTAGTAGTAGTAGTAGTAGTAGTAGTAGTAGTAGTAGCAGCAGCAGTAGCAGCAGCAGTAGTAGTAGTAGTAGTAGTAGTAGTAGTAGTAGTAGTAGTAGTAGTAGTAGTAGTAGTAGTAGCAGTAGTAGTAGTAGTAGTAGCAGTAGCTGTAGCAGTAGGATGAAGAGGAGGAGGAGTAGGAGTAGTAGTAGTAGTAGTAGTAGTAGTAGTAGTAGTAGTAGTAGTAGTAGTAGTAGTAGTAGTAGTAGCAGTAGCAGTAGCAGTAGCAGTAGCAGTAGGATAAAGAGGAGTAGGAGTAGGAGTAGTAGGAGTAGTAGTAGTAGTAGTAGTAGTAGTAGTAGTAGTAGTAGTAGTAGTAGTAGTAGTAGTAGTAGTAGTAGAAGAAGAAGAAGAAGAAGAAGAAGAAGAAGAAGAAGAAGAAGAAGAAGAAGAAGAAGAAGAAGAAGAAGAAGAAGAAGATTTATCAAGTAAGGCATAGACTATTTCAAGAGGTACCCAACATTAATTCTTGCGTGTGTCGTGTGTCCGTGTATCACATGATATTGACCTTATTTGATTTGCCTTGCTCTCTGGTTGTCTTATATTCCCAGTTACCAGGATAACCTGCAAAATGAAGGCCAGAACTACCACAGCATTGTCAGTCGCAAGCAGGAGAAACTGCACGCTTTTGGTCCACCAGTTGAGATTCATCCGGAAATCGGTTACCAGGATAGGCGTTTCTTCCACCCTAACGACAACCGACATGCCAGTGTGTTCGACGAACTCTCCAGCCCTGATTCGTTTGGCGCGGGACAAAGTAAGTACTTGCCCGTTTAGCTCAACATAATATTAGTAGCGGACTGGTTAGTGCAGTGTTTCCCAACTTTTTTTGTGCCATGCCCCACCTAAGCCTTTCTAAAATTCATATTGCCCCCCCTCCCCCGCCCCACGCCCCCCCCCCCTCAACATATACATTATTTTTAATATTCAAAAATTGAAATGTTCACTAAAGAAACTTGAATGATAGGTTTTAGGAAGAAATCACTAGGTAATTATTGAGCAAACACAGTAAGTAAATTTTCAAAACATATAATGGAGAACTGAAATTCAAGTACAAATTAATTTTAATAAAAGATTTTTCTATATTATTTTAATTATTAGTAATTAATTATTATTTAAATTTAGTGAGATCCTTGCGCTTGATGCTTGCTGCAAAGAGATCTTATGTCAGGTTCCAATTTAGTTAACTTCAGTCTCAAGTCTCCCCGTTTTGTTATATTCAGCCGATTTCTTCCATTTTCGAATTGCCCCCCTTAACAATCAAATTGCCCCCCTGTGGGGCGTGGGCCCCACGTTGGGAAACACTGGGTTAGTGTGTCAGCTTGCTCCATCGCCCGTAAATGCCTCTGAAGAAGTGGAGCCCTTTAAGCAAGCATTATATTAACACTTGCAATAACCCTCAGTTATTCAACACAATGTATTCCCTTAGTGAAATTAAATAGAGAAGCCACAAATAATATGTTGGACGATTTATTGTCTGGCATTTTTCGCTGCATGTCGTCAGGTGCATACTGCAGAGTTATATATTATATAAAGTCATTGAATGAATTATACTTGGCTGAAATACTTAAAACACATAATCATTGATATTGTTGGAGCGTGGAGCATTTGCTATCCCTAAAGTAATTGCAAACTTACATTTTAATTTCAGAGAGACTTCGTTCTAAATTGCGATTACTGAAGGGTAACACATGTTCCACAATAGAACAATATCACTGACCATGTGTTTAAAAAAAACACTAATATGCAAGTCATGTGAGAAACAAATGAAAACCGTAAAATGATTAGATAAATTGGACTAATACAATCATCATTATTTGGGCACATTATGAGAAGAAATACAGTGGAGAACTTGGTGACAACTGGCAAGATTGAGGGGAAAGAACAAAGGGAAGTCCATCCATCCATCATGTGCCATACCGATAAGCGTGGGCGGTCATGTATTGCCATGTCACTCAATCACCAGAGTCGTGGATCAGCTCTGTGTTCCTGTCTCGACCGTGCCATGCGGCCAAGCCATCCATATATTTACTTCTCGGTCTTCTCCTTGGTCTCTTCCCTTCGATCTTGCCAGATGTCACCAAGTTCTCCAATTCATTTCTTCTCACAACATGCCCAAAAAATTGTGACTGCCTACATCTAAAGCCTCTAATCAGTTTACGATCTTTATTTGTTTCTTGAAGGACTTGTTCATTGGTTTTTCTGCCTGTTCATGGTATTCTTTGCATTTTCCTCAGAAACCACATTTCCACAGCCATCAGATGGTTTTCAGCTTGACTGCTTATTGTTCACGCTTCACATGCATACAAAAATATAGGTTCTATGTAGCACTTCAACACTCTTTATCTCGTTTCAGTTGATATCTTTTTATTGGTCAGTATGTCTTTCATCTTGCAAAAGGCTACCTTCGCAATGGCAATTCTTGTTCTAATCTCTTCAAGGTATCTCCCATCAGATGTTATGACTGTTCCGAGATAATTGTATTGATTCACTTGTTTAAGAATATGCCCATTTACTCGTATATCACATTGTGGTATTTCCTTCTTCCCAGTGATGACCATAATCTGTGTCTTCTTAATATTCAGTTCTAGCCCTAGTTGTTCACTGTGTGCAACATCCGCATCTACTAAATTTTGCAGGTCCTGTTCATTGTGTGCAATCAAGATTGTATCATCTGCATATCTAATGTTTTTGATGTATCGTCCCCCAATGTTGATTCCTTCCATATCTTCTATATTTCTGAAAATATTTTCACTGTACAGGGAAAAAAGATCTGGGGACATTACACATCCCTGTCTCACGCCTCTTTTAATAGGCTGATATTGATCTACATTGTTATCAATTCTGATGGCAGCTTGTTGTTTCTAATGTATGTATTTTTTTTTACAAGTCTAAGGTCTTTTCCATGAATTTGTAGATCTTCAAGCATCCTTATCATGTCGACATGTCTCACTTTATCGAAAGCCTTTGTGTAGTCAATGAAGCAAAGATATAGATCTTTGTTTACTTCTATAGAGCGTTCAATTACTGTTCTCAGTATATACACAGCATTTACTGTGCCCTTGCCTTCTACAAACCCACATTGTTCTTCTCCTATTTCGGGTTGTATTTTCTTCCTGACTCTTTGCATGATAATTCTCAGCAGAATCTTCGTGATGTGGCTCATTATACTAATTGTTCGATGTTGATCGCATTCCAAGGCGCCTGATTTCTTCGGGATTGCAATAAATATAGAATTACATAATTCAGGAGGTATATCTCCAGTCTACCGGACTCTGTGGCTAAGGGCTTGCGAACGCGGTTTGTGAGCCCGTATACCCGGGTTCGAAACACAGCGGTGCTGGTTTTTTCGAAATAGGTATAGGGGCCGGTCATTCAGAAAGCAATGGCAAACTACTGAACGTAACACTTGCCTAGTACATCAACAGCAGCTGAAAATGCTGGTGTTGACTGCAACGTCCCGTAAGGGATACGCAACAAATTTTATTATTATTTATTATCTCCAGTATCATATATTGTGTTCAGCAGTCTGGTGACTTGGTCTATTCCAATACTCTTCTAAGGCATTGATCATTTCTACTGTGATGTTATCTGTACCCGTTTTCATATGGTTAAGAGCATTCTGAACTTGCATCTTCAATATTGATGGTCCTTCATTATTATTCCGATGACCATATTGTTTTTCTCTTGTATCATCATAAAGGTCTTTCACATAATCTGACCATTCATGTAAAATCTGATCTTTTTCTATTATGATTTTGCCATGTTTGATTTTTAGGCAACTCGTTGATGTGTGTGTTATTTTGTTAGTGATGTCATTAATTCTTTTGTTCATTAATTTGGTATTCCGGGTGTTGTGTTGGTTTTCAATTCCCTTGCAATTTTCCTGAAGCCATGTTTCTTTTGCCTCTTTGCATAGCTTCCTAATTTTCCTGTGAATCTCTTCATATTTTTCCTTGTTATTTTTGTTATTTCTTCTGACTTCCATGAGTTTTAAGATACCTTCCGTCATCCATTTCTTGCGTCTTATTATCTTTATTTTTGAGATGGTTGTTTCTACAGCTTGGTTGACTGATTTCTGTAATATTTCCCATTGGTCACTGACGTCTTGAAATAATATTTCCATATCTGACAATGCATCGAATCTGTTCTTTACCTCTACGTTGAATTTATCTTTTATTTCCTCACTCTTCAGTGCCTGTAGATAAAATTTTGTGTTTCTTGGTGGTGAAGTTAATATTTAATCTTCTCATTTCAGTCTTAATGTTATGAAACTTTCTATCCCCACTCATAGTTCTTACATCCCAAGTTCCTACTTTCAATGTTGATATTCTTTTGCACTCAGTCGCCTGATGACGATCTGGAGTCACCTGGTGCACATGACTACCAATGGAGCACCCATTTATGCTGTTTCTCTGATTATCAATAAGACTGCAGTACATGATATTCTTGGCATCTGTAAAGAAGGTAGTTTGCCATTGCTTTCCTTCCTAGCAGTGACCATACTGGTCGATGACCATAGCCATTGTCTCCAAAAAAAAAAGAGATCCTCTGCCTACCGTCGTGAAGCTGGAGACCATAGCCTACAACTATCTGTTGGCTGCTCTTCAACTTCATCCACCACCTGCACACATGGCTTCACGTAACCCTGATTGGGGGTGGGGGTGGGGGGGGGGGGGCTAAACTGGTACTCCACCTTGCCCAAGGGTGTCCCATAGGCTAGCGGAAGGAAGGAGTTGATAGGGAATACCCCTACCCCGCCACCCATAAATCAGAGAGGTAAATATCTAGATGGCTTGGTCACGTGGCATGGTCGAGACAAAAACACAGAGCTGATTCATTACTCTGGTGTTTGTGTGATATGGCGAAACATGACCTCACACGCTTATAGACAAGACACATGACTGTGAACAGTTTTAAGTATTTCAGCTAAAATATCATTCATTTATTCAAGTCATATGATATATAACTCTGCAATATACACCTGATGAGATGCATCGAAGTTTGCGAGGCCATAAATCGTGCACCTTCTTGTTTGAGGCTTCTGTGGTTTCTCAGTAACTTTGTTTGTTTGCTAGCAGGAAATATTTGGCTAGCCAGTCCGCCGCTGTATTTTACCTCGCAAGCCTGATACACTCACAAGCCTGATACACTCACAAGCCTGATACACTCACAAGCCTGATACACTCACAAGCCTGATACACTCACAAGCCTGATACACTCACAAGCCTGATACACTCACAAGCCTGATACACTCAAAAGCCTGATACACTCACAAGCAATGCCTGGCACTTGCCGCCCCCTTTCCCCGTGTTCCTATGTCAGTTAAACCCGTGTGTCAAATGTCAATGTAAACCCGTGTGTCCTATATCAGTGTAAATCCGTGTCCCCTGTCAGTGTGAAATCCAGTGGCGTAGTCGTGATATAAATAGTACAAGCTTTCAAACCACACCACAAAGACATCACATTGTAAATTCCAAGTGAAGAGCCCTGTCACATGTCTCGGAAGGCTAGCGGAAGGAAGGAGTTGATAGGGAATACCCCTACACCAGGGCCAGGTTCTATATTGGCCAAGACCTACTAACACGTCCTAGTCATACGTCCTGGGCAACAGGTCCCTTCGGGGACCTGGCTAACATCAGTAGGATCGATGATTCCTCCGAAGCCGGAGAGTATCTGCCTGTGTGGCGAGGAACCACCAGTCTGCACACCAATAAGCCAGACATGGGACAACGGATACTCACGCAAACCTCATGTCCGGTATGACATCACATTGATGTTGGACAACATGATGCCTTCATCCGACATACAGGACTTCACGCTGGAGTTCACAACCAGCGAACATAAAGCAAGCAAGCAAGCAGTTGTCTGATATTCGAAAAAAGGGTAAGGAGGCGCTTCAAATGAAAACCATGGAAACTCGATTTGTTTCTTAAACTGTGCACTATTGCTACTAAAGACATCAAGAGTGACACACAGGTGGTATCACGGTGCAGATAAACACTTGACGTCATAGTAGAAAAATAAAAATGGTCGCTCCACTTGTGGCCCGCACCAAAAAAAAGACAGCGTTTTACTATCCGATTTTTATTTGAGGAGTCTCCGTGGCGAAGTGTCAAGCCGTCTGCCTCGGGCTCCAAATGTTGTGGGTTCGATTCCGGGGCGCATACTTCGGTTCACGAGTGCATTTTTTTCGGTGACTCCTGAGGGTTATCGCTGGAGCTATGGAATTCGTGCTTTGTGCGACGCTTTCCGCGCTGCGGAAAGAGACTGAGCCACAAGGGATAAAAATCCGGTGCAATGAAGTTGACTTTGTCAACTTTTAAGCGACTTTTTTTTATTATTGGGGAATAGGTAAAACCTGTACAAATTCAGCGAATAAAGGTCTTGTTCGGTTATCTGTGCTTGCTATTGAGCAAGTGTACAGTGAAACAGGAAAGACATAAACAGTGCCACTTCTGACACAGACAGTTGTCTGTCGGATCAAAATGAATCTCTCTCTCTCTCACACACACACACACACACTTACACACACTTACACACACTTACACACACACACACACACTTACACACACACACACACACACACACACACACACACACACACACACACACACACACACACACACACACACACACACACACACACACACACACACACACACACACACACACACACACACACACACACACACACACACACACACACACACACACACACACACACACACACACACACACACACACACACACACACACACACACACACACACACACACACACACACACACACACACAAAACCGAGAAATAGCCGGTAAGCTTTACTAGAACACGATTATTAGTAACAACTCGGACGTTGCGGTAAAAGTCGTAGTTTGCGTACAAACAACAAACACACACCTGTACAACTACATGAGACACACTGTATGAAAAATAAATATAAACGTTACTCATCTGTATACTTTCTGTGAACTGGACAACGGCCTCGTGAAATCCTCGGGTATGATTCCAACAAAGCCACTGCGGATCAAGCACACCTAGGATCGATTGCAACAGTTGAACGCACCCAAGTAAACATCCCGGAGTGATGGGCATCAGTCAAGATCAGCACCCACCGAATCCAGTATTGTTCTAGTATCACACAGTATTTTGCACGGTTGGTGCCAAAGCAGCTATCCCATAGCGCCCATCCCAATCAGCAAAATATCAGCATGCATTTTTAAAAAAGCTGTTAGATGCTTTATTCTACCCAATGCTGCGTTACCGACGCAGATATGGACAGTCCCAGAAACACACAGGCTTAAAATCACATCATGTGAGATGAGATGCATATGTAACTTAAGTGAAAAAAGAACAACAAAAAAACAAGAAGAGATTGAGAGCGAAATGAGAAAGAAGCAACAAGCGTAATTAAAACACCGATTACTGAGTTTTTAGAACACCAAGAATTAAATGGTTCGGACATTTAGTTAGAATGGAACAAGATCAAGCCAGCGGCTGCAGCGTTCTACATGAAAACATCGGGATACTAGGCGAGAGGGCGACACATGAAGACTATATGAACTAAAAGAGACATTGAAGAAATCAAAGATGACATTAACAGCAGGCTGACGCAATTAGTCACTGCACGCTTATGATTTGCTACAAAGGACACTGGAGCACCACTAGGTATGTCCGTAGCGCGTTGGTGATAATTTGGATTGGACTAAATTGGAGCGGGCGTGTTGGTGCAGCAGTTAGAACATTGCACTAACAATGACATGAGCGGGATCAGACTAAGGTTGCATACCAGCACTCATCGTTACCAACGGCAGAGAAAGACTGAGCACCAATTTCCCTGTGCACTCAGACCCGCACGAATGTGATGCTTCGAACACTACACAAACATACAGCAGACTCCTGCTTCGGGACTTGTTTTATGTTCATGTGTAATGGAACTGCGTGGGAAAATGGAACTGCGTGGGAAAATGTAACTGCGTGGGAACATGGAACTGTGTGGGAAAATGGAACTGCGTAGGAAAATGGAACTGCATAGGAAAATGGAACTGCGTGGGAAAATGAAATGATGTCATTGGTGCCAAGAAAAGGGTCCATTCGGGAATGCACGTCTGGAAACAATCAAATGCAAATAACTGAGGTTATCCGAATGGATAAGAACGCTCATTCTTAAACTTCCGGTGCGCTGATTCCGAGGTAGTGGGTTCAACCGCTTTGCCAGTCAGTCCTTGACTTGGGGTTGTAAATTACAAGTATCTCTGAAGTCGGAGGGGGTTTGCCTGATGGCAAGAGACATTGATAATAGGCAAAGTTAATCTACACGCAAAAATCTGTCCAGTGCACCAGAAGTGGCATGCTGAGTGTCGATTACGCTTGAACTCAAAGCGAGCGAACGTAAAAAACAATGCAAATTACTTTCTCCATATTAAAATATGTGACCAGATTTCGTGTATGCATATCAAAGATACAAGATATAACAGCGAACGAATCATCCAAAAGAAAAATGAGAAGTAGAATCAAAGTTGTACCAGAACACGATTACGAGTAACAAAATGGAGGTTGCAAACAAAGCATTCATCAGCACACAAACAACAAATAACACACTATAAGATATAACAACACACTCTACGATGCTTCATACAACAGCTGATCACACGCGAGTTATTGCCTGGTACAGGAGTACGGGTTGTGCGAGATGTTGCACTCGTCAGACCCTGCCCCAGTGATTACACTCTCTCAAACTGGTTTGATGTACGCGGGGGAGACAGACAGGGCTGCATTCTCCAGCCGTACCTGGGCGACATCGTTACGGGAAGTGTAATGAGAAATGTCAGAAATGATTCGATCAGAGAACACTTTGATCATATCATAATTGGTGAAAACTCCAATTCTAGAACTCTTATATGCAGATGCCGAGTGACTAGAACGTCGGACGTCCATTTGGGGGACCCGGGTTCGACGCCTCGGTAAGGTCATGGATTTATTTTGCTGTCGGGGAGGGGATGGGGGTGAAAAAAGAGTTTAAAAGGCCAGAAGATCGACTTCATTGCACTGGGTTTATCCCATATGGCTCGGTCTCGTTCCACAAGGCAAGCTGCCGAAAGCGTCGCACAAAGCGCCAACTCCGTAGCTCCAGCGATGACCACCAGGTGTCTCCGAGAAAAACTGCATCCGCGAACCTCACGATGTAGGCCGGAATCGAACCCAAACCTACAGCAGGGATAAGAAAAAAGACATCCTTAACCTGCTCAATTCACGGCGACTGCCCAAGCCAGGCGGCCGTAATTCCTCAGTCACAAGATCCCGCTGCCCCACACCGCAAGGTACTTTAGGCAGTAATGACATACCGCGGTCGTCCTCTCCGGTCAGGGATATGCACTACTGACGAGCTCAAATGAGGGCGAAACTCGAGTATAGTGCTTCCATATTGATGTGGATAGGCCTAAGGTTCATAACAGAATGCGATCGGCGTTGCCAGTAGTGGGTTGTGCTCAATATTTAAATTTCAAATCCCGAAACAACCACATAATCAATTAGAAGAATTGTTCTTGTCTGTCAAGAGTTGAGTCATGAATCGACATCACAGTACTCGGCACATTCCCATAGTTCTCCGTCCTCACGTGCAACAGCCAGCGAAGAGTACCAATACTAATGGTTTCAGTATAGTGTCTGATTATATGTCCGCCTGGCCTTTCCTCGGAGTCTGTCTGTCTGTCTGTGCAATTCTATCACGCTGTCTGTCTGTCTGTCTGTCTGTCTGTCTGTCTGTCTGTCTGTAATTCTATCGCGCTGTCTGTCTTTCTATCACTCGATCACTCTGTCAGTCTGTCTGTCCGTATTTAAATGTAGTCTTTTTATTTGCAAAACAATCTTGCTTAAGTGAAGACGATAATAAAATTTGTTATCGCATTATAAAATACATTCTTAAAATATAACATTGTTTACCTGGACTCATACATTATCTCACTGAAACTAAATCACACTGAAGCACATACATGATCTCACTGAAACTAAATCACACTGAAGCACATACATGATCTCACTGAAACTAAATCACACTGAAGCACATACATGATCTCACTGAAACTAAATCACACTGAAGCACATACATTATCTCACTGAAACTAAATCACACTGAAGCACATACATGATCTCACTGAAACTAAATCACACTGAAGCACATACATGATCTCACTGAAACTAAATCACACTGAAGCACATACATGATCTCAGTGAAACTAAATCACACTGAAGCACATACATGATCTCACTGAAACTAAATCACACTGAAGCACATACATGATCTCACTGAAACTAAATAATACCGAAGCACATACATGATTTCACTGAAACTAAATCACACTGAAGCACATACATTATCTCACTGAAACTAAATCACACTGAAGCACATACATGATCTCACTGAAACTAAATCACACTGAAGCACATACATGATCTCAGTGAAACTAAATAATACCGAAGCACATACATGATCTCACTGAAACTAAATCACACTGAAGCACATACATTATCTCACTGAAACTAAATCACACTGAAGCACATACATGATCTCACGGAAACTAAATCACACTGAAGCACATACATGATCTCAGTGAAACTAAATAATACCGAAGCACATACATGATCTCACTGAAACTAAATCACACTGAAGCACATACATTATCTCACTGAAACTAAATCACACTGAAGCACATACATGATCTCACTGAAACTAAATCACACTGAAGCACATACATTATCTCACTGAAACTAAATCACACTGAAGCACATACATGATCTCACTGAAACTAAATCACACTGAAGCACATACATTATCTCACTGAAACTAAATCACACTGAAGCACATACATTATCTCACTGAAACTAAATCACACTGAAACACATACATTATCTCACTGAAACTAAATCACACTGAAGCACATACATTATCTCACTGAAACTAAATCACACTGAAGCACATACATTATCTCACTGAAACTAAATCACACTGAAGCACATACATTATCTCACTGAAACTAAATCACTCTTCTGCACATACATTATCTCACTGAAACTAAATCACACTGAAGCACATACATTATCTCACTGAAACTAAATCACACTGAAGCACATACATGATCTCAGTGAAACTAAATAATACCGAAGCACATACATGATCTCAGTGAAACTAAATAATACCGAAGCACATACATTTCTCGGATTTCACAAGCTACCCGTTTTCCTAAGCCCACGCAATGAATACGTTATAGTTAGATAGACCTTGCGTGTGTATCCTCTGAACAACTGTTCTAGTGAGCTAGATAGATGATGTTTGTTGCTAGTGAATCCAGTGAAGATCTTATGGTCCCATACATTGTCATAGATGTCGTCTGAGAAGTGAAAAGGATTTCTCGCATGTAGCAGAGTCTGGCTCGTGTAGATACTTTTTCTTTTGACTTGGTAACAAAGTCTGTCTGTCTGTCTGTATAGATACTTCTGTAGATCTGTCTCCATAGATACTTTTCTCTTGACTTGGTAACAAAGTATCATCTCCATAGATACTTTTTCTTTTGACTTGGTAACAAAGAATCATCTCCATAGATACTTTTCTCTTGACTTCGTAACAAAGTATCATCTCCATAGATACTTTTCTCTTGACTTGGTAACAAAGTATCATCTCCATAGATACTTTTCTCTTGACTTGGTAACAAAGTATCATCTCCATAGATACTTTTCTCTTGACTTGGTAACAAAGAATCATCTCCATAGATACTTTTCTCTTGACTTGGTAACAAAGAATCATCTCCATAGATACTTTTCTCTTGACTTGGTAACAAAGAATCATCTCCATAGATACTTTTCTCTTGACTTGGTAACAAAGAATCATCTCCATAGATACTTTTCTCTTGACTTGGTAACAAAGTATCATCTCCATAGATACTTTTTCTTTTGACTTGGTAACAAAGAATCATCTCCATAGATACTTTTCTCTTGACTTGGTAACAAAGTATCATCTCCATAGATACTTTTTCTTTTGACTTGGTAAAAAAGTATCATCTCCATAGATACTTTTCTCTTGACTTGGTAACAAAGTATCATCTCCATAGATACTTTTCTCTTGACTTCGTAACAAAGTATCATCTCCATAGATACTTTTCTCTTGACTTGGTAACAAAGTATCATCTCCATAGATACTTTTCTCTTGACTTGGTAACAAAGTATCATCTCCATAGATACTTTTCTCTTGACTTGGTAACAAAATATCATCTCCATAGATACTTTTCTCTTGACTTGGTAACAAAGAATCATCTCCGTAGATACTTTTCTCTTGACTTGGTAACAAAGTATCATCTCCATAGATACTTTTCTCTTGACTTGGTAACAAAGTATCATCTCCATAGATACTTTTCTCTTGACTTGGTAACAAAGTATCATCTCCATAGATACTTATCTCTTGACTTGGTAACAAAGAATCATCTCCATAGATACTTTTCTCTTGACTTGGTAACAAAGAATCATCTCCATAGATACTTTTCTCTTGACTTGGTAACAAAGAATCATCTCCATAGATACTTTTCTCTTGACTTGGTAACAAAGTATCATCTCCATAGATACTTTTCTCTTGACTTGGTAACAAAGTATCATTTCCATAGATACTTTTCTCTTGACTTGGTAACAAAGTATCATCTCCATAGATACTTTTCTCTTGACTTGGTAACAAAGTATCATTTCCATAGATACTTATCTCTTGACTTGGTAACAAAGTATCATCTCCATAGATACTTTTCTCTTGACTTGGTAACAAAGTATCATCTCCATAGATACTTTTCTCTTGACTTGGTAACAAAGTATCATCTCTATAGATACTTTTCTCTTGACTTGGTAACAAAGAATCATCTCCATAGATACTTTTCTCTTGACTTGGTAACAAAGTATCATCTCCATAGATACTTTTCTCCTGACTTGGTAACAAAGTATCACTTCCATAGATACTCATCTCTTGACTTGGTAACAAAGTATCATCTCCATAGATACTTTTCTCTTGACTTGGTAACAAAGTATCATCTCCATAGATACTTATCTCTTGACTTGGTAACAAAGTATCATCTCCATAGATACTTTTCTCTTGACTTGGTAACAAAGTATCATCTCCATAGATACTTTTCTCTTGACTTGGTAACAAAGAATCATCTCCATAGATAATTTTCTCTTGACTTCGTAACAAAGTATCATCTCCATAGATACTTTTCTCTTGACTTGGTAACAAAGTATCATCTCCATAGATACTTTTCTCTTGACTTGGTAACAAAGTATCATCTCCATAGATACTTTTCTCTTGACTTGGTAACAAAGAATCATCTCCATAGATACTTTTCTCTTGACTTGGTAACAAAGTATCATCCCCATAGATACTTTTCTCTTGACTTGTTAACAAAGTATCATTTCCATAGATACTTATCTCTTGACTTGGTAACAAAGTATCATCTCCATAGATACTTTTCTCTTGACTTGGTAACAAAGTATCATCTCCATAGATACTTATCTCTTGACTTGGTAACAAAGTATCATCTCCATAGATAATTATCTCTTGACTTGGTAACAAAGTATCATCTCCATAGATACTTTTCTCTTGACTTGGTAACAAAGTATCATCTCCTTAGATAATTATCTCTTGACTTGGTAACAAAGTATCATCTCCATAGATACTTTTCTCTTGACTTGGTAACAAAGTATCATCTCCATAGATACTTTTCTCTTGACTTGGTAACAAAGTATCATCTCTATAGATACTTTTCTCTTGACTTGGTAACAAAGTATCATCTCCATAGATACTTTTCTCTTGACTTGGTAACAAAGTATCATCTCCATAGATAATTATCTCTTGACTTGGTAACAAAGTATCATCTCCATAGATACTTTTCTCTTGACTTGGTAACAAAGTATCATCCCCATAGATACTTTTCTCTTGACTTGTTAACAAAGTATCATTTCCATAGATACTTATCTCTTGACTTGGTAACAAAGTATCATCTCCATAGATACTTTTCTCTTGACTTGGTAACAAAGTATCATCTCCATAGATACTTATCTCTTGACTTGGTAACAAAGTATCATCTCCACAGATAATTATCTCTTGATTTGGTAACAAAGTATCATCTCCATAGATACTTTTCTCTTGACTTGGTAACAAAGTATCATCTCCTTAGATAATTTTCGCTTGGCCTAGTGTCAACGTCCTAGAAACCTATGGAAATGAAACTCGGGTTCAGACAGGCAACAAACTCCGTTCTGATACTTTCTAATATAATTTATTCACAGTAATCTGGCGAAGAATGGGTTTCGCAGCCAGTTACAATATTTACGATATCACAGGAGTTCATAACAAAGCAATCATACACATAACCATCATAGCAAAACTCTATCAACTATCTTATAATCAACAATCCTTAAATACACTTGGTTTCTATCTATCAAGTCCCCCTTAAGCTAAACCCTCTTTCGTGGTCGGAGTCCAGTCGCCGTCTGCCCTTGAACGTGTGTCGGGCGGACACGGGGTGTAACTCTCTTCGAGCTTCTCGTGGAAAAGGTCCTGGCACGCTGTAGGCGGGTTCCACCTGTGTCCACGGAGCTGTAGGCAAACTGACCCATCCTTCTCAAAGACTCGAGATTGTTCGAGCGTTCGAGTGGTTATGTTTACTTCCCTTATATTGATGTTATATCCCTTCTATAAATCCCTTCTAACTTTATGTCCATACCTACTCCATGTGAGACCTTGACACCTAGTAACAAAGTATCATCTCCACGATGACTGCCTTGGACAACTATCATTCCCATCTCCACGATGACTGCCTTGGACAACTATCATTCCCATCTCCACGATGACTGCCTTGGACAACTATCATTCCCATCTCCACGATGACTGCCTTGGACAACTATCATTCCCATCTCCACGATGACTGCCTTGGACAACTATCATTCCCATCTCCACGATGACTGCCTTGGACAACTATCATTCCCATCTCCACGATGACTGCCTTGGACAACTATCATTCCTATCTCCACGATGACTGCCTTGGACAACTATCATTCCCATCTCCACGATGACTGCCTTGGACAACTATCATTCCCATCTCCAAGATGACTGCCTTGGACAACTATCATTCCCATCTCCACGATGACTGCCTTGGACAACTATCATTCCCATCTCCAAGGTAGAATCCAGCGAGGCGCACAAGATCAGAACGTGAGCTTCACGTCTATGGAGAGGCATGCAAGGGTGTAACTGTGTCATGATTTAGCTCAGCGCGTAGGGACTGGCAGGGATTACAGCCACAGTATAGTGGGATTAAGATGACAGAATCGACAATGTAGTAGAGCTTATGGAGAGAACTAGACATGCCAGTAAACCAAGAGATGAGGAACAGATGATGGTGCTGTATAGGACACACATTGAGGAAACATGAGATCAATACAAATTAGACACTTCATTTTCGATGTATATATCTTATATATATATATATCCGGTTAGGGGGGTAGGGGTATCCCCTATCAAAGGAGATGTAAGACGCCTCCTTTCCTCCGTTAGTCTACGGGACACCCTTGGGCAAGGTGGAGTACCCGTTTAGCCCCCCGATCAGGGTTACGTGAAGCCATGGAAGTAGGTGGTGGATGGAGTGTGAGAGCAGCCGACAGATTGTTGTTGGTTATGGTCTTGCACTCTGCGGCGATAGGCAGATGATCTTATCAGTAGAGACAATGGCTATGGCCACCGACTAGTACAGTCACTGCCCAGAAGGAAAGCAACGGCAAACTACCTTCTGCAAAACTTGCCAAGAAACCATAACAACCATGAAAGAAAACATAATAAGAAAGAGATCTGGTGGCGAGACCCCCAGGCCAGGCAGATCAGATAACACTGGGGAAGAGTGTGACGCAGGGACCAGTACTAGTAATCGTGATGACGGAGTTAATCCTGACTGTGTTACCAAGGAAATCCCCTGTGTCAGACTAAGAAACAGAGTGAGAATGGCAACGTGGAATGTGAGAAGTTTGTATGAGGGAAAGCTTAAAGTAGTGTGTGATGAGATTGAGAGGTTAAACATTTCACATTTTAGGAATTAGTGAACATCGCTGGAGCGGCAAGGGACATTTTACAACTGAAAATGGAAGTATTTTCATTTATTCTGGTAGAGATGTCGGAGGCCAGAGTGGAGTGGCATTTTGTTTAGATAAGACAACTGCAAAAGCTTTAATGGGATATAATCCAGTTAGTGATTATATTGTGATAGAATCCTCACTATTAGACTTAAAGGCCGTCCAAAAAACACAACTCTCATACAGATATATGCACCTACTTCAACAGCAGAGGAGGACGAAATTGAAGATTTTTACAACACACTACAAGACACATTAAATAAGATTGGTCATAATGATATAGCAATAATAATGGAAGATTTTAATGCTAAAGTAGATGCAGGAAGAGCTGAAAATGAGAGACACGTTTTAGGAAAATTTGGATTAGGAAATAGAAATGATGCAGGTGACAAATTAATTGAATCTTGTACAGAAAATGAGTTAACGATAGCCAACACACTTTTTAAACAACATCCAAGAAGACTCTTCACATGGAAGTCTCCAGACAGTTTTACCAAAAATCAGATAGATTATATTTTAATACAAAGAAGATGGAGATCAAGCATAACATCTGCAAAAACCCTACGAAGTGCAGACTGTGATACAGATCATCAGTTATTAGAAGCAGATCTGAAATTAAAACTCAAAAAGCTTACCCGAGGACCAAGGCCACTTCGTTTTGATCTCACACAAATACCCGACGCATACAACATAGAAGTTAGGAATCGCTTTGGGGTCTTGATGTCTGTACAAGAAGAAATGACACCTGATGAACTGGCAGTACAAGCTAGAGATATCTTGATAACTGCAGCCAAAGATTTCATTCCGACCAAGAAAAAGCAACTTAAGCCATGGATTACATCAGACACGTTAGAATTAATAAAACAACGAAGGGAGCTGAAACATAAAGGAGATGAATCCGATAGCAGGATGAAGTATAAATCTTTAACTCGAGAAATAAGAAAGAACACAAGAAAGGACAAAAATCAATATATACAAGATTGCTGTACCAGAATAGAGCAATATCATAAGGCTGGAAGAGATTATGAAATGTTCAAGGAAATGAAGTTATTGACAAGAAATGTTCAACCTCAATTGAATGTTATCTGTGACAAGATGGGAAATACCTTAACAGAATCTAGACAAATTCTAGAAAGATGGCAGGAGTACTGCAGTGGAATGTATGATATGAGTGACAGTGAGGATATGAATGAGATACGTGAGCCAATGACAGCAGAGACAGAACCTGAACCCTCATTAGATGAAATTTCTTGGGCTATAAGGAACCTGAAGAATGGTAAATCACCTGGATGTGATGAGATACCAGCTGAACTAATTAAAGCAGGAGGAGAAGAAAGCATACACATATATCATGCATTATGTACAAAGATTTGGAAATATGGTATATGGCCAAAAGATTGGAAGAGAACTATCTTCATTCCAATACCAAAGAAGGGCAACCTGAAATTATGCACCAACTATAGAACTGTTGCCCTGATAAGTCATGCAAGTAAAATTTTACTAAAAGTCATAATGCGAAGACTTAGTAAGAAAATGGAAGAAGAGATTAACGTAGTTCAAGCTGGATTTAGACAAGGAAGAGGAACAAGAGCTCACATATTCAACATGCGTTTAATAATAGAGAAGTGCAGAGAATTTAATTTAAACCTATTCTCATGTTTTGTGGATTATTCAAAGGCATTTGACTGTGTACAGCATCAGAAACTTTGGGAAATCATGAGGAATATGGGCTTTCCTTCACATGTAGTACATCTCATAAAAATGCTATATCTAGACCAACAAGCAGCAGTTAGAATAGATGGCGAGACATCAGATTGGTTTGACATCAAGCAAGGAGTCCGTCAGGGCTGCGTGCTGTCACCATATTTGTTTAACCTGTATGCCGAAAATATAAAGAGAAATGTAAGACATGATATAAACAGGGAGCCATATGATGCCCTAAATATCGGCGGTCATGACATACCAGAGATTCGATATGCTGATGATACAGTATTACTATCCACAACACAGAATGGCATAGAAAACCTAATAGCCTAATTGAATAGTGAAAATCACAACTTATATCTTAACATAGCAAAAACTAAGATAATGCATACAGATAAAACTACTATGGAGAAAGAAATAAACATTAATGGGAGAAAATTGGAGGTGGTGGAAAATTTTGAATATCTTGGGTCATTGATTACGAATAATGGTGACACAATGAAAGAAATTAAACGGCGACTATCCATTGCTCTTCAAAGACTAAAACAGATGAATAAATTATGGTGTGGGACAGACAGAACTACAAAAATTAGATTTTTAAGAGCATGCATCTTTCCCATTGCAACATACGCCTGTGAGACATGGACACTTACTAAACAAGCTGAACAGCGCATACATGCCTTTGAATATAAATGTTACAGACGAGTTCTAAGAATATCTTGGGTAAAGAAAAGAACAAATGCATCCATACTTCAAAAGTTGAATATTGAGGAGGGATGGCTATTAAAGACGATAAAATAAAGAAAAATGAAGTATTTTGGTCACTTGAAACGTCACGACAGTTTGGAGAGAACAATAATGGAAGGGTATATGCCTGGGAAGAGAGGAAGAGGAAGGCCAAAGAGAAGATGGGTGCAGGATGTGGCGGATGATCTCCAGATGGGTGTATCAGACGCGGGACATCTTGCTTGTGATCGAGAAGTTTTCCGGAAGGTTGTTATGGGAGCGAGGTTCTGCAAAGGACATGCTACTGAATGAATGAATGAATATATATATATATATATATATATATATATATATATATATATATATATATATATATATATATATATATATATATATATAGTAGTATTAGTAGTAGTAGTAGTAACAGTAGTAGTAGTAGTAGCAGTAGTAGTAGTAGTAGTAGTAGTAGTAGTAGTAGTAGTAGTAGTAGTAGTAGTAGTAGTAATAATAATAGTAGTAGTAGTAGCAACAGTAATATAGTAGTAGTAGTAGTAGTAGTAGTAGTAGTAGTAGTAGTAGTAGTAGTAGTAGTAGTAGTAGTAGTAGTAGTAGTAGTAGTAGTAGTAATTGCAGCAGCAGTAGTATAAGGAGGAGGAAGAAGAAGAAGAAGAAGAAGAAGAAGAAGAAGAAGAAGAAGAAGAAGAAGAAGAAGAAGAAGAAGAAGAAGAAGAAGAAAACATCACAGACTAGCTAACAACAAAATGAACACTTTACACGTGTATGTATTGATGGCAACAATATCCTGCTATTCTAACACCAGCACCGTTCTCCAACCTCGTAAACACATACCGTACGCCACTCGTAAACATGGCCACTTATTTACACGTATTATTTTACACACACGTGCTGTTTTGGCGCAAGAAGAATGCGGCATTCCTGCAGAGATTCACACCCAATGCTTTCTCTGTTTTGTGCGGTTATCGTCTGCAGCTTACCTCCATTTTGAACCATGGCTGCAGGTAGTCAGTTAAAACAACGCAAGGCCATCCATGTCTGTTAAGAATGCGCACAAGACACCAGCGAGATTAGCTGATTAGAAGAGTAATCTAACATAAACAGAAGTGTAAAGTGATAAATCTCAGTTTTAAGAGGTGGGGTCGGCGGCTCAATTTAGGTCTTCGGATTAAGGCTTTAGAGACTTCTGGGGGTCGTCTCTGGAGCTACGGAGTTCGTGCTTTGTGCCACACGTTCATCAGGTAGCTCTGTGGAATGAGACCGAGCCATATGGGCTAAAACCCGGTGCAATGAAGATGACCCTTTCGCTTCTACACCTCTGAGGTTTTAGTTACGGCGAAGAACTAGGTTGTATAGTTAGTTTAAAAAGAAAATTTGTTGCATATCCTTTACAGGACGTCGCAGTCAACACAGCATTGTTTGCTGTTGTGATCTCTTGGCAAGTTTAAGTTCAATAGTTTGCCAATGCTTTCTGAACGACCGACACCCATCCCATTTCTTAAAAAACCAACGTGATCTGCTGCGAAATCGTCTGCAGATGTGTTTCAAACGAGGGTATATGGGATTACGAACTGCGTGCGTAAAACCTTCGCCACGGAGCCTGCTTGTATAGTTAGAGTGGGACATAAATCTATAATATTTATGAAGTCAGAATCACAAAGGGCATACCAGAGAACTACAGTTGAATGCATTGTCTCTCTCGATTTCAGATAAATATGTAAGTAGATTGAAACAATAATACAAACAGTAAACAAACCAACAGATAGAAATAGAGGAGGTAAGAGTATAGTAAGAAATAAAGATACAGACTGCAATTAAAACACACGAGAGAAGTAGCGATCCAGACAGGTAAATGAGACAACAGAATTATAGATCGTCACTGTACTTAACAAACTTACTAAACAAGCTGAACAGCGCATAAATGCTTTTGAATATAAATGTTATAGACGGGTTCTAAGAATATCTTGGGTAAAGAAAAGAACAAATGCATCCATACTTCAAGATCTGAATATTGAAGCAGGCTGGCTATTAAAGACGATAAAACAAAGAAAACTGAAATATTATGGTCACTTGAAACGTCACGAAAGTTTGGAGAGAACAATAATGGAGGGGTATATGCCTGGGAAGAGAGGAAGAGGAAGGCCAAAGAGAAGGTGGATGAAGGATGTGGCGGATGATCTCCAGATGGGTGTATCAGACGCGGGACATCTTGCTTATGATCGAGAGGTTTTCCGGAAGGTTGTTATCCGAGCGAGGTTCTGCAAAGGACATGCTACTGAATGAATGAATTTGATAAAGTAAAACATGATGAACTGATTAAAATGTTAGAATATATCAACATTAATGGGAAAGATTTAAGAATACTAAAGAATATTCACTGGAACCAAGTAGCAGCAATTAAAATGGGAAATAAAGAGGGTAGTTACAAACAGATAAAGCTAGGAGTACGACAGGGGTGTGTCTTGTCACCGGATCTCTTCTCCCTCTATTGCGAAGTAATAATGAGAGAGATTAAAGAGAAGCCGGGAATACTAATCGGAGGTTATAGTATAAACAATATACGCTATGCAGATGACACAGTATTGGTGGCGGATAATGCAATAGACCTACAACAATTGTTGGACACTGCAGTAACAATGAGTGCAAATAAAGGACTCTCTTTTAATATTAAAAAAAAAACACAGTAACAATGGTGATATCAAAGAAAATGGTGACACCAAAATGTGACATAGAAATAGAAGGGAAAATTCTTAACCAAAAGTATAATTTTAAATACCTAGGGGCATTTATAACATCAGATGGAAGATGTACAACATAGATTAAGAGCAGAATGGGGCAGGCAAATGGCGCATTTCAGAAAATGAAGAGTATCTTATGCAGTAAGTCACTATTAATGAATGTAAGAAAGAGAGTACTAAAATGCTATATAGAACCAGTGTTGCTGTATGGCAGTGAATCTTGGAATGTAAATGAACAAATTAGGAAGAACTTAGAAGCAACAGAGATGTGGTTTTTAAGACGAATGTTGCGAATTCCTTGGACTGCCAGAGTAACTAACAACGATTGCCTGAAAGAGACTAATGAAACTAGAACACTATATACAACAATAAGAAAGAGACAGCTTTCTTTGGCCATGTGATGAGCAGAGAGACATTGGAGAACATCGTGACAACTGGAAAGATCGAGCGGAAGAGAGGTAGAGGCAATCCAAGAGAAATTATACTGGATGGATTGAGACGGTAGCATGGAGGAATATCATCAGCAGATCTGATCTAGCACCAAAGATAGAGATCTGTGGAGAGCCATAAACGCCTACGCCAGCTGGCAGGGCAATTGATGATGATGATTCTTAGAACCCGTCTGTAACATTTATATTCAAAGACATTTATGCGCTGTTCAGCTTGTTTAATAAGTGCCAGGTTTCACAGGCGTATGTTGCAATGGGAAAGATGTATGCTCTTAAAAATCTAATTTTTGTAGTTCTACCTGTACCACTCCATAATTTATTCAGTTGTTTTAGACTTTGAAGAGCAATAGATATTTGTCTTTTAATTCCTTTCATTGTGTCACAATCTATATCTATAAAACAAAGTGTATGTATATATGTATGTAAATATGTATGTCCTTTATTTGTTCGCGAACGGCCCATCCGATTGAGATGAAATTTTCTACACGCCTTCCTTTCATTCCAGAGCTGTCAACTGTCATAGTTTTTTTTTCTTCTTCCTCCTCCTCCCACCTCCCCCTCCCAAAATACGTACGTAAATATATGATGATGATGATGAAAGAATCCCCGAACCAAAACGCCAGGGAAAGGGAAGAAAATGACGTGACTACACAGAATCGTCACACGGCAATCATCATCATCAAGTGCCGTGCCGGCTGGCGTAGGCGTTCATGGCTCTCCGTAGATCTCAGTCTTTGGTTTTTTGGATCAACTCTGCTGCTGATATTCCTCCATGCCACGGCAATATCAATAACAATTCATCTTTTTATGTGTAAGGAAGTTATCTACAGTCGTGTAGAAGGGAAGAACTAGACGAGTATGAATTCGGAATGGCGAACTCTCTCCTCCTCTCTTCTCCTCCCTCCTCCTCCCTCTACCTCCTCCCTCCACCCTCCTCCTCTTCCTCCTCCCTCTCATCCCTCTCCTTCCTCCCTCCTCCTTCTCCCTCTTCCTTCTCCCTCTTCCTCTCCCCACCTCCTCCATCCTACTCCCTCCTACTCCCTCCTACTCCCTCCGCCTCCTCCTCATCTTCCCTCCTTCTCCCTCTCCCTCCTCATCCCTCCTCCTCCTCCTACCTCCTCCCTCCTCCTCCCTCTACCTCCTCCTCCTCCCTCCACCCTCCTCCTCCCTTCTCCTCCTCTTCCTCCTCCCTTTCCTTCCTCCTCCTCCTCCCTCTACCTCCTCCTCCCCCTACCTCTTTCCTCCTCCCTCCTCCTCCTCTTCCACCTCCCTTTCCTTCCTCCCCTCCTCATTCTCCCTCCTTCCTCTCCCTCCTTCCTCCTCCTCCTTCCTTCTTCTCCCTCTGCCTCCTCCCTCTTTCTCTCCCCTCCTCCTCCCTCCTCCTCCTTCTCCTCCTCCCTCCTTCTCCTCCTCCTCTCCCCTCCTCCTACCCTCTTCCTCTTCCCCTCCTCCCTCTCCCTCCTCCATCCTCCTCCTCCCTCTTCCTCCTCCTCCCTCTTCCTCCTCCTCCCTCTTCCTCCCTCTCCCTCCTCCATCATCCTCCTCCCTCTTCCTTCTCCTTCTTCCTCCTCCTTCCTTCTCCTTCCTCCTCCCTCTTCCTCCTCCTCCTACCTCCTCCCTCCTCCCTTTTCCTCCCTCCTCCTCCTCCCTCTAGCTCCTCCCTCCTCCTCTCCACTCTTCCTCCTACCCTCTTCCTCTTCCCCTCCCCCTCCTCCCTATCCCTCCTCCTCCCTTCACATTCCTCCTCCTCCCTCTTCCTCCTCCTCCCTCCTCCTCCTCATCCCTCCTTCTCCCTCCTCCTCCTTCTTCCTCCCTCCTCCTCCTCCCTCCTCCCCCTCCTCCTTCCTCCTCCCTCTCCTCCTCCTCCCTCCTCTTCCTCCCTCTACCTCCTCCCTCCTCCTCCCTTCACATTCCTCCTCCTCCCTCTTCCTCCTCCTCCCTCCTCCTCATCCCTCCTCCTGCCTTCTCCTCCTCCCTCCTCCTCCTCCCTTCACATTCCTCCTCCTCCCTCTTCCTCCTCCTCCCTCCTCCTCCTCATCCCTCCTTCTCTCTCCTCCTTCTTCTTCCTCCCTCCTCCTCCTCCTCCCTCCTCCCCCTCCTCCGTCCTCCTCCTCCCTCCTCCTCCTCCCTCCTCCTCCTCCCTCCTCCTCCCTTCACATTCCTCCTCCTCCCTCTTCCTCCTCCTCCCTCCTCCTCCTCCCTCCTCCTCCCTCCTCCTCCTCCCTCCTCCTCCTCCCTCCTCCTCCTCCCTCCTCCTCATCACTCCTCCTCCCTCCTCCTCCTTCTTCCTCCCTCCTCCTCCTCCCTCCTCCCCCTCCTCCTCCCTCTCCGCCTCCCTCTTCCTCCTCCTCCCTCCTCCTCCTCATCCCTCCTTCTCTCTCCTCCTTCTTCTTCCTCCCTCCTCCTCCTCCTCCCTCCTCCCCCTCCTCCGTCCTCCTCCTCCCTCCTCCTCCTCCCTCCTCCTCCTCCCTCCTCCTCCCTTCACATTCCTCCTCCTCCCTCTTCCTCCTCCTCCCTCCTCCTCCTCCCTCCTCCTCCCTCCTCCTCCTCCCTCCTCCTCCTCCCTCCTCCTCCTCCCTCCTCCTCATCACTCCTCCTCCCTCCTCCTCCTTCTTCCTCCCTCCTCCTCCTCCCTCCTCCCCCTCCTCCTCCCTCTCCGCCTCCTCCCTCCTCCTCCCTCTACCTCCTCCTCCCTCTACCTCCTCCTCCTCCCTCCTCCTCATCACTCCTCCCCCTCCTCCTCCTTCTTCCTCCCTCCTCCTCCTCCCTCCTCCCCCTCCTCCTTCCTCCTCATCCCTCTCCGCCTCCTCCCTCCTCCTCCCTCTACCTCCTCCCTCTACCTCCTCCCCCCTCCTCCCTTCACATTCCTCCTCCTCCCTCTTCCTCCTCCTCCCTCCTCCTCCTCTCTCCGCCTCCCTCCTCCTCCTCCTCCCTCTACCTCCTCCCTCCTCCCTCCTCCTCCCTTCACATTCCTCCTCCTCCCTCCTCCTCCTCCCTCCTCCTTCTCCCCCTCCTTCTCCTCCATCTCCCTCCTCCTTCTCCCTCTTTCTCCTCCCTCCTCCTCGCCTCCTTCTCCACCCTACTCCTCCCTCCTCCTCCTAATCCCTCCTCCTCCCTCCTATTCCTCCCTACTCCTCCTGTCTCCTCCCTCCTCCTCCCTCCTCTTTCCTCCTCCACCTCCCTCTTCCTCCTCCCTCCTCCATTTACCCAAGACAGACAGACAGTCAGACAGATAGTCGGGAATAGGATCTTATATGACTACTTATATAATTTAAATGAGATGCTCTCCACCATGGGCTGGGCCGGGTCAGACAGACAGACAGACAGATAGATAGATAGATAGATAGATAGACAGACAGACAGACAGACAGACAGACAGACAGACAGACAGACAGACAGACAGACAGACAGACAGACAGTCGGGAACGGGAACTTATATGACTACTTATATGAATTAAATGAGATGCTCCCCACCAGGAGTTGGGCGATGCCGGGCCGGGTCAGACAGACAGACAGATAGATAGTCGGAACGGGAACTTATATGACTACTTATATGAATTAAATGAGATGCTCCCCATCAGGGTCTGGGCGAAGACGGGCCGGGTCAGACAGACAGACAGACAGATAGACAGACAGACAGATAGTCGGTAACGGGAACGAGAACTTATATGACTACTTATATGAATTAAATGAGATGCTCCCCACCAGGGTCTGGGCGAAGCCGGGCCGGGTCAGCTAGTTGTTTATAATTAGCGACTCAAGCTATTCGAAATTTTCCACCACCTCCAGTTTTTCCTCATTAACATATATTTCTTTCTCCATAGTAGTTTTATCTGTATGCATTATCTTTGTTTTTGCTATAATAAGAGATGAGTTGTGATTTTCACTATTCTCTAGGGTTGTGGTTATTATGGTTTCTATACCATTCTGTGATGTGGATAGTAATACTGTATTATCACCATATTCAAGCTCTGGTATTTCATACCACCGATATTTAGGGCATTATAATGCTTATTATTCATATAATCTCTGACATTTCTCATTATATTTTCGGCGTACAGGTTAAACAAGTAGGGTGGCAGCACGCAGCCCTGACGGACTCCCTTGCTTGATGTCAAACCAATCTGATGCCTCGCCATCTATTCTAACTGCTGCTTGTTGGTCTAGATAGAGCATTTTTATGAGTTGTACTACATGTGATGGAAAGCCCATATTCCTCATGATTTCCCAAAGTTTCTGATGTTGTACACAGTCAAATGCCTTTGAATAATCCACACAACATGAGAATAGGTTTACATTAAATTCTCTATACTTCTCTGTTAATAAACGCATCTTGAGTATGTAATCTCTTGTTCCTCTTTAATGTCTAAATCCAGCTTGAACCACATTAATCTCTGCTTCCAATTTTTTACGAGGTTTCCCATTATGAATTTTAGTAGAATATTGCACCACTGATCAAGGCAACAAACAGTTGTATAGTGCTACGATACGCGTTATTGAAAACGTCCAGGTAGCCAGTTGACCTCAAGCGTGGTCCACATACATCCTACTACTTCTTGTACTTGCCACTAATGGGCTGTGCACGGGACTAATGTTTGCGTATGGATTAGCTTTCCATATTACCAGTGCCCCTCGCCATCAGGAAAAACCACTCCAACTTCTGAGGTACTTGGAATTTACGTCCCAAAGTCATGGACGAGAAGTCAGCATCAGCACACCGGAAGTTTCAGAGCGAACCCTCGTGTCCATTCGGCCATGTGGATTTCGTGCGTGCACAATAAAACCTATCTAATGTTAGTTAGAGCAGGCAAAACCATAACCGTACTTACAATACATTTATAATGATAAAAGACAGCACAGAACATTTGACATTTCCCAAACTTCCTTGCTCTAACTATACAACTTCTCCAGGTTCAATCCTGCGTTAGTTAGTTGTGTGTCCTTTACATGACGTCGCAGTCAACCCCGGCATTAGTTGCCTGTTTGTGATTTACTGGGCAAGTTTGCCAATGCTTCCTGAGCGACCAACATTCTTTCCATCGTTAAAAATAAACGCAACGCCGTCTATTTCCAAATCGCCTTCAACTGATTTCCCGCGATATACGGGATTGCGAATGGCGTTCACTATCCCCTCGCTACAGACGCCGGCCTACGTATTCATAATGAATTCATATGAGCATCCTTCAGCCCATTTGTTGATGTAGTCCACCCACGTGTAGCGTTGTCCTCCCCTTGCACGCGTCCTCTCCACTTGTTCCCCCAGCACATCACTTAACTGCCGCCATTGTTTGTATGCGCTAAGTGCACCACTTGTCTGACTGTGATATCATTTGATAATATTTTCTGGAGTGCCTGGTGTTTACACCTTTCCTTGTTTTCTTCACCTGCAACGGTGTTCCTCCCATTCGTGTATTCAACCACATTACCGAATCTGTATTTCTTCCCTCGCGCTGTTCATGTATTGTATTTGTCTCTGCGCAAAAGAGTAATGAGTGTTTGTGTGTGTTTGTGTGTGTGTGTGTATGTGTGTGTGTGTGTGTGTCCACGTATGTATGTATGCATGTATGTATGTGTGTGAAGGTAAGTAGATAGTGAAGTAGTTAGGCATCTAGTTAGGTAGACAGTTAAATAGATAGACAGGCGGCTAGGTCGGTCGGTAGGTAGGTGGATTTTAGAATTGGGGACGTAGATGATGATAGGATCTGTGGATGTAGATGATGATAGGATCTTTGGATGGAGATATTTATAGGATCTGAGGATGAAGATGTTTATAGGATCTGTGGTTGGAGATGTTTATGGGATCTGAGGATGGAGATGTTTCTATGATTTGTGGATGGAGATGTGTATATGATCTGTGGATGTAGATGTGGATGTACAACTTGTAGATAATTATAGGATCTGTAGATGGAAATGTTTATAAGATCTGTGGATGGCGTTTCTTATATGATCTGTGGACGGAATTGCTTATAGGGTATGTGGATATAGATGATTATTGGACCTGTGTATGTAAATGATTAAAGGATCTGGCGATGGAGGTGTTTATAGGATCTATGGATGGACATTATTACAGGATGTGGGGATGGAGATGTTTATAAGATCTGTGGATGGAAATATTTATAGGATCTGTGGATGAAGATACCTATTGGATCTGTGGATGGCTATGTATATAGGATCTGTGGATGGAGATAATTATATTATCTATGGATGGAGATGTATATAGCATCTGTGGATGGAGATGTATATAGGATCTGTGGATAGAGATGATATTGGATCTGTGCCTGGAGATCTATATAGGATCTGTAGATGGAGATGTATATAGGATCTGTGGATGGAGATGATATTGGATCTGTTGATGGAGATTATATAGGATCTGTGGATGGCGATGACATTGGATCCGTGGATGGAGATGTATATAGGATCTGTGCCTGGAGATGTATATAGGATCTGTAGATGGAGATGTATATAGGATCTGTGGATGGAGATGATATTGGATCTGTGTCTGGAGATCTATATAGGATCTGTAGATGGAGATGTATATAGGATCTGTGCCTGGAGATCTATATAGGATCTGTAGATGGAGATGTATATAGGATCTGTGGATAGAGATGATATTGGATCTGTGCCTGGAGATCTATATAGGATCTGTAGATGGAGATGTATATAGGATCTGTAGATGGAGATCTATATAGGATCTGTAGATGGAGATATATATAGGATATGTGGATGGCGATGACATTGGATCCGTGGATGGAGATGTATACAGCATCTGTGGATGGAGATATATATAGCATATGTGGATGCAGATGATATTGGATCAGTGCATGAACACGTAATGCTCTACAGGACACCAGTGGGCAGGGCTGTGGGACGAATAAAACAATGTTGTACCTCGATAGATCCCGGAAGATTAACCCGATCAACAAATGCCTGAAGAACTCGGTTATGTCAACTGAAAGGAGCAAAAATCGCAGCTCCGCTTTAAACAGACACAACGCAATTACGTCCAAAACAAATATTTCGGACGAAAGAAGAAGAAAAAAATGTGTCCTGCAATGGGTTTGTGGCGTGATTGCGCCGTCACATTTTGTAGACCTGAGAGAAAGAGGGAATAGATAGCCAATATTTGCCCTCACCTGGTCAAGCGACGAGCCCAAATATTGAAGCCGAATTCGACCGCGCCCATGACATTATCGGCGTGGTTTGCCGGTCTCGGAGGGACTGAAGATGGAATCAAGTCACGTCAGTTACATATCCTTTACAGGACGGAGCAGTCAACCCCAGTATTTTTTTTTTATATTACGAACTGCATTCGCAACCCTTTCGCCACACAGTCGGTAAACTAAAAGATGGGAGGATATCGATGATAAAATGTTAAAGGACGAGAGTTACAAAATGAACATAAAGTACAGAAGGAAATAATGAAGGACTGGCTAAATGAATGAATGAATGAATGAATGAATCATAGAAATAATAATTAAAATTAGTCAAATGAATAAATTAATAAAGAATAAATTAATAAACAAATACATAAAAATCAGATCAAGCTGTTTGAAGCAATATGAATTTTTCAATATTAGAAAGAAATGAAACGCGACTAAATGTATAAAAGACAAAGAATAATAAATCACAGCACATAAACATTAAATATACAATTTTGTGTCAAGGTAGGGCACACGTAGATTCACATGGTAATACCTGAAAATATACATTTGTGTCAACGTAAGCAAAATGCGTATAGCACGTCAGAAGATCTGACGTTCCAGGTTAGAAAGCCTAGCTAGCATGCAGTCAGGTAGATGGTCATATCGCGTGTCTTATGTTCTTTATGAGCGCACGTGTCTGGACTAGTGCCACTAGTTCCATCATGCTTATATCACCTTGCTTTATCTTCATATCACGCAGGACATGTCTATTCAGATTCCACTTTCTACGATACTCCGAGCCAGAGTTATCCCACCATCCCCGAGCAGATGAAATTATGCAAGAAAATAGCCCAATCGTTGACGTCAGCGGCAAACTTCCGGGCCCGCGGTGCCAGAATGTTCATGAAACGAAAACGCAAATCGAGCAAATGGGTACATGGGGGAATAGGTGATTTTTCGTCTTCAGTACATCTGCAAGATCTGGACAGCGAATTCAGTTCAGACGCGGAAGACTTCGAACCGGATCTGTACTTTAGGTTCTCTGATCTTCAGGACCATATTGAGTCCTTGGAACCGATCCACATGGCACTTACTCCTGAACAATTCGAAGAACTGCGTCTATATTCTAGAAAGTGCGAACATACCGCGATAAGCCCTGAATTATGTTTCGATATTGTTGCAGATCTGAAGGCCCATCGAGGCCGTGGTGGGCGCTTGTTCGAGAGACGGAAAAAGAGATCAGACAAGTTCATCATTGATGATACCACCATCAAAACCATAACGCCCACGAATAAACTGGAGATTATGCTCTCACAGCCTGCTCGCAAAGAGATGTCACCATGGCAGGCGGCCATGACTCATGGCGGGAATGTAGAAGCGGCCTTTTCTAATCTGTCGGAGTGGGAGGCCGTTCAGAAACAACCAATCAACAGAAATCCTGCTCAGCCAAAGCAAAATCAGCCAGCTTTTCGCTCTACAATTAAAAGGGATGAATCTCCGAGTTTGTTGAAAAGCTCCAATTTCAATCGCACTGCTAGAGGCTGGACGAGCGGCAGAGAGTCGAAATTTGGTAAGTACAAGCCAATTCTTGGTTAGATATTGTTATTATTTAATGTTCTTCTATAACACAATCGGATGTGTTTGCACAGTCGTTAATGAGTTTACTCACTGTTACGATTATACCGGGCTAAATCTTCAGTATGCAAACATCACTGCCCTTTTTCTCTGATGTGTGCATCCACCTTGTAACGGCACAGGGACTTGCACGTTCCAATAAACCAAAGAGTAATGTTGACAGTAGCGCAGCTGCTGGTAGGGTCTCCCATGTCGGACAGGTCAAGGAGTAGGAACCAGACGAAGAGAGACACAAACCTGCTGCCTTGTAGGTAGACTGACACAAACCTGCTGCCTTGTAGGTAGACTGACACAAACCTGCTGCCTTGTAGGTAGACTGACAGTCAAACGCTACGGAAAGAAAATCCGAAAACATAATTGCCGAAACTGGATGTACTGAGCCGCATGCTTGACAAAACAGTACAGCGCATTTCACTTAATGAAATGATGACAGAGAGCACTGGATACTTAACTACGATCCCCAGATTTTGTCTCCCAACACCAACGTCACGTCGCTCAGGATATCGTACGTGCTCCGTCTAAATGAGAAAATGTCGAAGCGTATGAATAAGCATTCATTCAGCAGCCAGAGCTCCGTTCTCCTCCTAACTCAAACGTCAGTCTGGAGAAACTCAGCTCAGTGCACGAAATCCGTAGCTCCGGCGAGGATCCTGAAATACTCTGGGTAGATTTTTTTCTCGAAATTTTGCCCGGGCATTGTATACATTGGCAACATCAGGCAACCGTGCAAACTGGTAACAACATGCAACCATGAAAACTGACAATAACAGGCAACCATGAAAACTGAAAAGAATTGAAACTTTTTAACATATAAAACCAGATTTTACGTTTGTTTACCAGCACCGCCGGCTCTGTGGCCAAGGAGTTACGGGAGCAATTAGTAATACCGCATACCACGTTCGAAACACAGTGCGGGCGATTTGGCAGCAGACCTACTTGCGTTGATTCCCATACAATGATATGAATATAGGTTGTTTAGAAAGCAATATCAAACTACAGAACGTAAACTTGCTAAGAAATCACAAACAACAAAACAATGCTAGGGTTGACTGTGACGTCCTGTAAAGGATATGCAACTAAATTACCATCACCCGATGTGTTAAAAACGTACATCGAATTAGTAATGAGGTCCACACGACACATGCGAGCGAGGAACACAGGTTGGTGGGCCTAAAGTAAACAACATGTGTTATGCTCATGCCGGCGTTTTTATCTCTGGCTTTGACACGCAGTTACAACATATATAACTGATTGCAACATAAATTCAAATCAACAGAAACACAGAAGAAATGGTAATCACAAAGAAATAATGTTTTTCTCGAATGCAACATCAAAGTTAATGGAACCAGCCAGGAATACGTCAGTGTATTTAATTAGTAGTGGCGCGGTGGCAAAGGAGTTAACAACGCGTTTGAAACACAGCTGTGGGAGATTAGGAATCAGATCGTTTTCCTTCATACTGGTATGAGTGCCGGTCGTTCAGAAAGCAATGACAAACTACTAAACGTAAACTTGCCAAGAAATCACAAATTTAATTAGTATTCAGGTACTTTATTAACGGCAGATCGGCCAGATGGAAGATGAAGTACAGAAGCTGAATGTGGAATAACGAAAGCAAGGATAGCATTTCGCAAGGCGGAGAATAACCTTTGCAATATATCTTTGTCAATCAAAGTGAGATAAAGAGTTCTTAAGAGTTATATCGAACAAATCCTGCTGTACGGAAGCGAATCATGGAAATTAGTAGTCTTGTGAGGAATTATCTGGAAGCTGCGGAGATATGGCTTTATAAAACATCGTAGATTGATAAAAAGAGTAACGAAGATATCTTTGACAGAAGTTAACTCACAAACAGAAAACAATAAATGGTTACTGGCTGAATGACTAGCACCTCGCCATCTTGACAGACGATAGTTTGTAAAATGGAGTTATACCTCTCTATAGCACAAAGCCTGGGATGGATTGAGAGATCATGTGTTGCCCAAGCAGCATGACCCCTCTCTCTCCTGTCTAGTTTACTCCAAAGGAAAGGTAATATCAATACGTCTGGAACAAGACAAGCTGCAGAAGCTGCCGGATCAGCAAAGCAATGCTCTAACTGTCCGCCTGTCGGAACTTCCATCCTAGACCAGTTGCCGACCAAGGCTTAGGGCCTGGTCCTCCCTGCCATGATATTTAGTCTTTAGGTTGCATTTCCTCACACTAGGGTAAGGCTTGTACCCTCCCGGTTGCACTCCACCGCCCGAAGCCGTTGACACAATATGAAGTATCGGGTTTGGCGAGCGCCGCCCAACATTCGGCGTTAACAGAAAGCAGGAAGTACCGTCTACTTTCATACGGTAGCTCAGTCATATCTGACTAAGACGTGACAATTAAATAGATTACTAACAACAGGAGAAAACATTCCACATCTTTGGGCCTGTCATGAGCAGGGGAAGAGCTGGAATGAGTCGTGACAACGGGAAGGTGGAAAGAAAAGAGAGACAGGGAGACCAAGAGAGAAGATGCTGGACAGTGTGACACTATGGCATGGAGGAACGTCGGTATCAAAAATGTTTGGCAGTACACAAGACAGCAGGCTGTGGACAGACATGATCACCAACGTCACAAGGCATAAGCTGTAAAATAATAATAATAATAATAATAATAATAATAATAATAATAATAATAATAATAATAATAATAATAATCCCCCGAAACAACACACTACTTGCTTTCAATGCCTTCATAGTGTTTGTTAGCTATCTTTCAACACGAGCGGAATCCACACTCGCTGCCAACATTAAGTGTGCTTGGCTGATTTCTAAGCCATGTTTAGCTTTCCACACTACCAGTTCAACATTCGAACGCTTGCAAAACAACAGGTTCACATAACGATTCAGCAAGCTAATTATTGTCTTCGTGGTGTTGTTTCTCGCTTTCTAATGGTGTTAATGCTAGATAAAGGGTCATTCGAGATGGTGATTCTGTTCATGATCATTTCTTCCAGCGTCTGTCACTGTTTCACATCTTTCACTGGATATAACTTTTTCATATCTTCCACCCCTTTCACTTTTTCACATTTATCACCCTATGTCACCGTTTGACATCTTTCACTGGATATCACCATTTATCATTTGTCATCATAAGTCACTGTTTCCTATATTTCACCCTGTGTCACTGTTTCACATCTTTCACTGGATATCACTTTATCACATCTTGCACCCATGTCACATTTTCACATTTATCACCCCATGTCACTGTTTCACATTTCCCACCCTATGTCACTGTTTTACATCTTTCATCCTATGTCGCTTTTTCACATCTCCCACCCTATGTGACTGTTTCACATCTCTCATCCTATGTCGCTATTTCACATCTCTCACTCTTTGTCACTATTTCACATCTCCCACCCTATGTCACTATTTCACATCTCCCACCCTATGTCGCTATTTCACATCTCTCACCCATGTCACTGTTTCACATTTCCCACCCTATGTCACTGTTTTACATCTTTCACCCTATGTCGCTTTTTCACATCTCCCACCCTATGTGACTGTTTCACATCTCTAACCCTTTGTCACTGTTTCACATCTCTCACCCTATGTCACGGTTTCACATCTCTCACCCCATGTCACTGTTTCACACCTCTCCCCCCATGTTACTGTTCACATCTCTCACCCCATGTCACTGTTTCACATCTCTCACCCTATGTCACTGTTTCACATCGTTCACTGTATACCACTGTTTCACATCTTCCACAGGATATAACAATTTGACATCTTCACCCTGTCACTGTTTCGTATCTTTAACGGAAAATCACTATTTCACTTGTTTCACCACATGTCACTGTTTCACATCTTTCACTGAATACCAATGGTTCACATCTTTCATCGGATATCACTACTTCACATCTTTCACATTATGTCAGTGTTTTACATCTTTCACTGGACATCACTATTTCACATACTTCACACCTTTCACCGTATGTCACTGTTTCACTTCTGGAAATCATTTGTTCACAACTTTCACAGGATATCACTATTTCATATCTTTCACCCCAATGTCTCTGTTTCACATCTCTCACTGAATATCACTATGTTACACCATTCACCCCATGTCATGTTTCACATTTAATTGGATAGCACGTCTTCACATCATTCACTCTGTCCCTGTTTCACATCCTTCAGTCTATGTCATTGTTTCACATCTTTCACCAGATATCACTATTTCACATCCTTCACCGGATACCATGTATGTGTTTTGCCTTGTCTCTTGCGAGTTTTATAGTCATTATAATCTTATTCGCGTTTGTTTTTATGCATCGCCTGTTATTTATGTCTGTTCTCATTTACGACCGTGTCCCTTCTTGGCGTTATCATATTATTTTCTATTGCTTGTTTGTTTATCTGTTTGGCACCAAATGTTTCTCTAGTTTCCGTCATTGTATTTTCTCTAAATATATTAAGCTCGTCTGTGATTCATAGTCTTACTTCAGATAGGTATGTACCACACTCGGCATATATATATATATATATTTACCAAACTATCGTCTGTCAAGACAGAAAGGTGCCAATGTAATGTAATATATATTCAGAGAGATTATTATACATACACTGTAAAAATACACAAAGAATTACACACACACACACACACACACACACACACACACACACACACACACACACACGCGCGCGCGCGCACAATGAATGTTATACAGACTTGTACTCTGCAAAAATACACAAAGAATTACCAATGAGAATGAGGGGCTAACAATGTCTATCACTGCAAGCAGAGAGTCCCTCTGACAATCATGTTAGGGCTGTTAACAACAATGAAACACCTCAAACCTGTGAACTAGCCCCAGGAAGTGTGCATCTACAGAGTTGAACTATGACCCGGTCTATGCCTCCTCGCAGATGTGATGTTATAGTACCAGTCTTGCACACCCGGCGAGTCTCTGAGTGTATAGAGGGGAATGAAACCTCCGCCACACAGTTCCCGTGGAGATGTACTTTGTTACCGGGTCGGGAGAAAAGAATATACCGGCTTCACTGCCGTAAATGCAAATCAAGTTCAGGGATCAGACCACCTGAATGCCAGTGCATCGAGCTAAAGAGTAATAATACAGTTATTTAAGAGATACCACCAACTAACCACCCAACCAACCAATCAAGCAAGCAACCAACCAACCACCCAATCAACCAATCAACAACCCAACCAAACAATCAACCAACCAACCAACCAATCACCCAACAAAGTAATTAATCAACCAACTAATCAATCAACCAACCAATAAACCAACCAACCAACCAATCAATCAACCAACCAATCAACCAACCAATCATCCAACTAATTAACCAACCAACCCACCAACCAATAAACCAACTAAACAACCAGCTAAGTAACCAACCAACCAACCAACCAATCACTCAACCAACCAACCAACCAACCAATCAACCAACCAATCAACCAACCAAACAATCATCCAACTAATTAACTAACCAACCCACCAACCAATAAACCCACTAAACAACCAACCAACCAACCAATCAATCAACCAACCAAAGTAGTAGGTTACGTGGTATTTGATTAGATTTTCTGGATTGTGGTGCTGGATTGACCCCAATCCAGCTGGATTGGGGTTAGGGGTTAGGGGTTAGGGGTTTGGGGTTAGGGGTTAGGGTTAGGGGTTAGGGTTAGGGTTAGGGGTTAGGGTTAGGGGTTAGGGGTTAGGGGTTAGGCTTAGGGTTTAGGGGTTAGGGTTAGGGTTTTTTGTGTGCTCCTAATTATACTTTCTGGATTGACCTCGCTGGATTGCCCCCAATCCAGCTCGGGACCAGGGCGATTTGAGTAGAGTAGGTATCTAAGTCATATGTAAGGGGCGATACATCTAATAAAAGACATGTTTTTCTAAGAGCAGATAACTGATTGAGTGTATAATATTTTAACTAATTGTAAAAAATAAAATTAAAATAAATAACAACCAAAGGCGGGCGGGGCGGGCGGCGGTCGCAGGAGCAAGCGCGGCCGATCGGTCGCGTGGAGTGGTCGACCCCAGTAAAACAGTGTCTTTTAGTACCCAAGTGGCCAGTCATTGCTGAGTGATCACTAGTCCGGTTATTGACGAGTACTGTGGTGGGGTTAGGTGTGTCGAAGTCTCGAACCGCGCCGGGTGTCATATGAAAATTATAATAAGTAAAAAGGTATATATGTGGCGTGTATATGATCTGTAGTGGGTCGTAGTGGCTTATAAAACTATCATCATATAGATTACACCTCTTCAAATGAAAACCTTAAAAAAGTAAAGATGGCATGTAGTAACGGTTGTAAGGGGGCGTGGCTTCGTGGTATTCGTTGTTAAGGGGTTGGTGAGTGGTGATGTACCTATATAACAGCTTCCGAACAATTTAAAGGGATGGGAGAGTGGCGAAGTGGCTAAGTAAATGCGTCGGTTCCTTGCTAAGAGACAGAGGAGTTGCTAGATAAAGGCTCCAGGTCGTTGTCAAGGGGTTGGTGAGTGTACAAATAGCTAAATAACTGCTTCTGATCCTTGTTAAGAGGTGGGCGAGGGGCGGATTGGTTGGATAATTACGCCCGTTCCTTGGTAAGAGCCAGGGTGATCGAGTGGAGAAGTGGGTAAATATAGGCATGGAGGTATACCACCGACACATTCAACGCATAATTTCGGCGTCGGTCGTCAGAAGACCAAGGATATTTTCATTATATGTCTATTGTAAAGGGGTCGACTGTTTGTTATAACGGGGTTACTATTATCTATAGTGGCTGGGACTTAAATACTATCAGCATACCGGTTACAGCTCTTCAAATGAAAACTTTGAAAGTGTAAAGATGGCCGATGGTTTTAGTGGGTATGACTTTGTGATATTCGTTGTTAAGGGGTGGGGTGAGTGGATGAGTAACTAGATAAACGCTTCCGAACACTATCATCGGGTTCGAATCCCAGTGGGGTGGTCTAGTGGTAGAAGAAATATTGATAATATTTGGTTACTTAGTTGTGATTTCGAGCTCGGTTGTTATTAATCCGGTTATGTTTAGAAAAGTAGAGGTGGTGTGCTGGTTGCGGAGTATGTTTAGGGGGTACCCCAGACACCGTGGAAGTGACAGGTTTGAATCTCGGAACTTTGTCGTGGGTAAGATTTCCAGTCATCAAGGTGTGGGTGTCGTCGCGGCCACAAGTCCCACCGCTGATGAAAAACACAGGCAGCAGATTTCACCATTGTACCCACGCGTCACATAATATAAGCTAACTTAACATTCAGAATATGACCTCAACAGGTGTTGCCAAAAATCAATACTTATTCTTATAACGGCTAATCCAGGGGATTATCGGCATCGTAATGACCAAGTCAGGTTAATAATATTTCTTATATCTCCGCCATTGCAAATAGTTCGCGATATTAATAAATGTTCATATAAAGGTTGGAAGGGGATTAAAAGATTAACACCTATTGTCGGGACATCCAATAAAAATCAATAACACTACCCTCTATTTTTCTCATAATTGCCGATTGGAGATTATGGGCTAGGTGTATGTGTCCTTATTTAGTTAAAACAGGTGGTATGAGTAGGAGATATCACAAACAGTATCAGCATGTGCCACTCTGATCTTAAATATCAGTAGTTCGTTATTCTTGTGACATTGAAAACGCTTGTGGCTTGAAGACAGATGGTGTACTATGTTATTGGGTGGTGTATATAGATTGACCTGTATGTGAAGTTGATAAGGTCACCCCTGCCAGCGCATCGTAGCTGTGTTGTGACTTGTCGCCTATTACATCAGGGTGTAAAAATAACCAAAAATATTTCACATCAACTCAGACATGCCTCTATATAGCTGCACTGCGAACATGGCTAGAGTCTACTTTAGGAAAGTATCGTGTATCTGTGTATACGGGTTTAACACTGCTTATAGATGTGTGCAGTATTATTAGAAAGCGGCCGTTATGTCTACATTATCAAAGTATGTTGCCTTACAGAGCTGGTATAGTATCTATGTGTCTGCTACGTTGTATGTTTTGTCATGTTGCCTTGTAGTATTTGGAGGGAGTTTCATGTGGGTGTCTAGTGAACTTTTTAAAAACTATGTCTCAGAATCCACAACGCCACTGGCATTAGAGGTTTTTCAACTTGTCTGCTCATTGACCACACTTCACAGTCATACTAAAGTACGGGTTCTATGTAGTACTTAAACACTCCTTTTATTTCTCATTACAGTTGTCAACTTTATATTAGTCAGTATGTTTTCCAATTTGCAAAAGACAACATTCATCACAGCGATTCTTGTTCGAACGCTTTAAACCCACCTCCTATCAGACATTTTTTTTCTTTCCTTTTATGCTCACGGCTACCGTTTCCCCATTTCAAGCTCAATGTCTCTACTCGTATGCATTAGTGTGGTAGAAGTAAACCGATAACTCACAAGATAGACGTATATTATCACACTGTATATGAACATGTGGGAAACGGCTACATCCGGGCAAAGAGGGCGTTGTATCTGTCACATGCGTATGGATACAGTCGAGACACGTGGTTAAGAGGGATACTACAGAAAAAAAAACCGGTATTATGTTGGCGATCGAACCAGGGGACCTAATTCGTGATGACCACCATGTACGGGAGTGATTCTGCCCCCTCGTCAACAGGGCGTCGGAGGTTTAAAAGGGTGTTCATTCTCTCGCTTTTCTATTTCCGAGTCGTCATAGGATCACCAAGTAACAGTAAAGAACACGAAACTACTACTACCAAGGCCTCTATACACCACAATGCATTTTCGAATATAATATACACAACTATAATCAAGTCATCACAGTATTCAACTAACCCGTTCTCATAGACATAGAGGAGAGATGTGAGCACCGAGGCCAGTTGGGGGAGGTGTACCTTTTACTTAACATCTATCGGGCCATACACCGACGAGTGTTTAGCTATATTTATCATATAATATTACCCGTGAACACAACAAGTTTCCCCGGATCAGTCTTAGGCTTCTCATATAACATGACATATCACGTACCCGCTGTCCTGACCAGCAAAGTTATCGCTTCTCAGAGCAGACATTTACACTTTCATTAATTCTTCTGCCTGGCCAAAGGGGGTCTTTGCATCTTTCCGCAGAAACCTAGTTCCAATGCTAATATATGTTTTTCAATGTGTCGGCTCATTACCACATTTCACATCCTGCCAAAAGTACAGTCAAATAAGAAAAATATTAGCCAAATTATTAAAATGTTGGCCAAATATAGAAATATATCAACCAGACGTATAAAGTATAGTAAAATATGTTAGCCAAACTTATAAAACTCGTGGTCAAAATAAGAAATATCTCAACCAAGCGTATAAGAAATAGGAAAAATGTTAGCCAAATTATTAAAATGTTGGCCAAATATAGAAATATATCGACCAGACGTATAAAATATAGTAAAATTTGTTAGCCAAACTTATAAAACTCGGGGTCAAAATAAGAAATATCTCAACCAAGCGTATAAGAAATAGGAAAAAGGCTAGTCAAACTAATGAAAATGTTGGCCAAATACAGAAATATCTCGACCAACTTATAAAATGTAGGAAAAATTGTTAGCCAAACTGACAAAACTGTTAGCCAAAATAAGAAACGTCTCGGCCAACTTATAAAATGTAGTAAAAATTGTTAGCTAAACTGACAAAACAGTTGGTCAAAATAAGAAACGTCTCGACTAACATTATAAAAAGTAGGAAAAATTGTAACCAAATTAATTTAAAAAGGTGACCAAAATAGGAAATATCTCGACCAAACTTATGAAAAGTAGGAAAATTGTTCGTCAAATGTGACAAATATTGGGCAAGTAGGAAATCATGTTAGCCAAATAGGAAAAATATCGATCAAACTTATAGATGTCTCGGCCAAACTTATAAAATGTATGAACTTTTGTTAGCCAAAGGTGAAAAAACATTGACCAAGTAATGAAATATCTCATCCGAATTTATAACAAGTAAGAAAATATGCTAGTAAAATCAAGAAATATGTCGACTGAAGTTATACAATAGGCGAAACGATGGACAAACTTATAAAGATGTCGACCGTTATAAGAAAATGTATTACCCAAATTAGGAAAAAATATTGACCAAGTTTTGAAATATCTCGACCAAACTTACAAAAAATAGGAAAATATGTCGACTAAAGTAGGAACATTTGTTAGCCAAAGATGAAAAATATTGGTCAAGTAAAGAAATATCGCATCCAAACATTTAAAATATAGGAAACTTTATTAACCAAATGTGAAAAATATTGTCCAAGTAAAGACATGTTACAACTAATCTTATAAATATCTCAACCATACTTATGAAAAGGAGGAAAATGTGTTAACCTAATGGGGAAAATATCGCCCAATTGAAGAAAAAAGTTACACAAAACTTATAAAACTTAGGAAAATGTGTTAACCTAATGAGAAAAATATCGCCCAATTGAAGAAAAAAGTTACACAAAACTTATAAAACTTAGGAAAATGTGTTAACCTAATGAGAAAAATATCGACCAATTGAAAGAAAAAAGTTACACAAAACTTATAAAACTTAGGGAAATGTGTTAACCTAATGAGAAAATATCGCCCAAGTGAAGAAAAAAAATACACAAAACTTATAAAACTTAGGAAAAGGTGTTAACCTAATGACAAAAATATCGCCCAATTGAAGAAAAAAGTTACACAAAACTTATAAAACTTAGGAAAATGTGTTAACCTAATGAGAAAAACATTGACCAAGTAAAGAAAAACATACACCAAACTTCTGAAAAGTAAGAAAATTTGTTAACCAAATGGGAAAAATATTGGCCAAGTGGAGAAATATCTCAACCATACTTATGAAAAGGAGGAAAATGTGTTAACCTAATGAGAAAATATCGCCCAAGTGAAGAAAAAAGTTACACAAAACTTATAAAACTTAGGAAAATGTGTTAACCTAATGAGAAAAATATCGCCCAAGTGAAGAAAAAAGTTACACAAAACTTATAAAACTTAGGAAAATGTATTAACCTAATGAGAAAAATATTGACCAAGTAAAGAAAAACGTACACCAAACTTCTGAAAAGTAAGAAAATTTGTTAACCAAAAGGGAAAAATATATGGGCTAAACTATGAAATATGTTGACCGAACTAAGAAAGTGTGTTAACCAAAGGGGGAAAAATGGTGGTCAAAACATGAAACATCTCGACCAAGCTTATAAATAGCTTGTGTAAAGTTATAAAAAAAAAAAAGTAGGAACAAATATTGCTTCTGTAGTTATGTCAAACGTGTCTTGAACTTTTATCTGAACAGACATTTCACAAGACATAATCATCAACGTCAACACTTTCCCTCTTTTACATTACCGAAAGTTTCAACTTATCAGTCCAGAGTATCCACTAAAGAAGCACTTATGCATACTAATCACCCAGCTCTTCACACTCTTGGTTTTTCTTTTTTTTTCTAACGCAAAGTGTCTCTGTCTTTCATAGATAGCTTCACAACTTTTCTATGTAGCACCACTAACAACGCCAAACCTTCGTTTCACATGAGCTCTAATGAAACAGCCATAACAACATTTAGGGCAATCTGTGGCTCCACCTGGGATAGTTTCAATATCATCTGAGTATTCGTCAGCAAAGATCCACTTCCCATGGCTGATATCTTCAACTTTCTATACCACAATGTCTGCTACACTAACCTTCCATTGGTCCATCTTTCAACAATACAAAGAGTGTTCTCGAAGTCTAGCTAACATAACATTGCTTACTTTGTCCACCTCTATCACACTTTGTCATTTCACAACTGCAATAGCGGCAAGTCTGCAACCAACCAACAGTGTCTGTTATGAAGTCGACCTTTCTTAAAGCCACGTCTGCCTTACTGAACCCTTGAATACCCTCTACCACATCGTCTAACCGACTTTCAACATTTCATACCAAATAACATTAACATTCTCTTTGATTACAGAACAACTGATTTTCTGCTGACTAGGCAGATTTTCCAACCTCGTGGAGATAAATCATATGCCCCCTAACCTACTAGGCGCTATTCTAGACAACGAATATGATCATCGACCAGCACCCCTAGGCAGAACTTGGAAAAAACAACAGAGCTTGGGTTATTGAGACGAATGAGTTGCATTCCTTGGACTACCAGAGTGACATCAAACACAACAAACACTTTCTTACTAACCCTAACCCTAAGTATACATCATCTAATCCTAACCCTAACCCTAACTATACATCAACTAACCCTAACCCTAACCCTAACTATACAACACACTCTTTCTTAAGAGACATAGATACAAACCAGTTTTAGAAATGAAAAAGTTAAATTTATGTGATTAAATTTTAATTAAAATTTAAAACTAATAAATCGCACTTTTATTGCGCAAGATGTAAGCTTGATATATGTCCTATACCTAACCTATACCTATACTTACCCTATATCTGTATATTAAGTGAAGCGCGCAATAAAAGTGCGATTTATTAGTTTTAAATTTTAATTAAAATTTAATCACATAAATTTAACTTTTTCATTTCTAAAACTGGTTTGTATCTATGTCTCTTAAGAAAGAGTGTGTTGTATAGTTAGGGTTAGGGTTAGGGTTAGTTGATGTATAGTTAGGGTTAGGGTTAGGATTAGATGATGTATACTTAGGGTTAGGGTTAGTAAGAAAGTGTTTGTTGTGTTTGATGTCACTCTGGTAGTCCAAGGAATGCAACTCATTCGTCTCAATAACCCAAGCTCTGTTGTTTTTTCCAAGTTCTGCCTAGGGGTGCTGGTCGATGATCATATTCGTTGTCTAGAATAGCGCCTAGTAGGTTAGGGGGCATATGATTTATCTCCACGAGGTTGGAAAATCTGCCTAGTCAGCAGAAAATCAGTTGTTCTGTAATCAAAGAGAATGTTAATGTTATTTGGTATGAAATGTTGAAAGTCGGTTAGACGATGTGGTAGAGGGTATTCAAGGGTTCAGTAAGGCAGACGTGGCTTTAAGAAAGGTCGACTTCATAACAGACACTGTTGGTTGGTTGCAGACTTGCCGCTATTGCAGTTGTGAAATGACAAAGTGTGATAGAGGTGGACAAAGTAAGCAATGTTATGTTAGCTAGACTTCGAGAACACTCTTTGTATTGTTGAAAGATGGACCAATGGAAGGTTAGTGTAGCAGACATTGTGGTATAGAAAGTTGAAGATATCAGCCATGGGAAGTGGATCTTTGCTGACGAATACTCAGATGATATTGAAACTATCCCAGGTGGAGCCACAGATTGCCCTAAATGTTGTTATGGCTGTTTCATTAGAGCTCATGTGAAACGAAGGTTTGGCGTTGTTAGTGGTGCTACATAGAAAAGTTGTGAAGCTATCTATGAAAGACAGAGACACTTTGCGTTAGAAAAAAAAAAGAAAAACCAAGAGTGTGAAGAGCTGGGTGATTAGTATGCATAAGTGCTTCTTTAGTGGATACTCTGGACTGATAAGTTGAAACTTTCGGTAATGTAAAAGAGGGAAAGTGTTGACGTTGATGATTATGTCTTGTGAAATGTCTGTTCAGATAAAAGTTCAAGACACGTTTGACATAACTACAGAAGCAATATTTGTTCCTACTTTTTTTTTTTTATAACTTTACACAAGCTATTTATAAGCTTGGTCGAGATGTTTCATGTTTTGACCACCATTTTTCCCCCTTTGGTTAACACACTTTCTTAGTTCGGTCAACATATTTCATAGTTTAGCCCATATATTTTTCCCTTTTGGTTAACAAATTTTCTTACTTTTCAGAAGTTTGGTGTACGTTTTTCTTTACTTGGTCAATATTTTTCTCATTAGGTTAATACATTTTCCTAAGTTTTATAAGTTTTGTGTAACTTTTTTCTTCAATTGGGCGATATTTTTCTCATTAGGTTAACACATTTTCCTAAGTTTTATAAGTTTTGTGTAACTTTTTTCTTCACTTGGGCGATATTTTCTCATTAGGTTAACACATTTTCCTCCTTTTCATAAGTATGGTTGAGATATTTCTCCACTTGGCCAATATTTTTCCCATTTGGTTAACAAATTTTCTTACTTTTCAGAAGTTTGGTGTATGTTTTTCTTTACTTGGTCAATGTTTTTCTCATTAGGTTAACACATTTTCCTAAGTTTTATAAGTTTTGTGTAACTTTTTTCTTCAATTGGGCGATATTTTTGTCATTAGGTTAACACCTTTTCCTAAGTTTTATAAGTTTTGTGTATTTTTTTTCTTCACTTGGGCGATATTTTCTCATTAGGTTAACACATTTCCCTAAGTTTTATAAGTTTTGTGTAACTTTTTTCTTTCAATTGGTCGATATTTTTCTCATTAGGTTAACACATTTTCCTAAGTTTTATAAGTTTTGTGTAACTTTTTTCTTCAATTGGGCGATATTTTTCTCATTAGGTTAACACATTTTCCTCCTTTTCATAAGTATGGTTGAGATATTTATAAGATTAGTTGTAACATGTCTTTACTTGGACAATATTTTTCACATTTGGTTAATAAAGTTTCCTATATTTTAAAAGTTTGGATGCGATATTTCTTTACTTGACCAATATTTTTCATCTTTGGCTAACAAATGTTCCTACTTTAGTCGACATATTTTCCTATTTTTTGTAAGTTTGGTCGAGATATTTCAAAACTTGGTCAATATTTTTTCCTAATTTGGGTAATACATTTTCTTATAACGGTCGACATCTTTATAAGTTTGTCCATCGTTTCGCCTATTGTATAACTTCAGTCGACATATTTCTTGATTTTACTAGCATATTTTCTTACTTGTTATAAATTCGGATGAGATATTTCATTACTTGGTCAATGTTTTTTCACCTTTGGCTAACAAAAGTTCATACATTTTATAAGTTTGGCCGAGACATCTATAAGTTTGATCGATATTTTTCCTATTTGGCTAACATGATTTCCTACTTGCCCAATATTTGTCACATTTGACGAACAAATTTCCTACTTTTCATAAGTTTGGTCGAGATATTTCCTATTTTGGTCACCTTTTTAAATTAATTTGGTTACAATTTTTCCTACTTTTTATAATGTTAGTCGAGACGTTTCTTATTTTGACCAACTGTTTTGTCAGTTTAGCTAACAATTTTTACTACATTTTATAAGTTGGCCGAGACGTTTCTTATTTTGGCTAACAGTTTTGTCAGTTTGGCTAACAATTTTTCCTACATTTTATAAGTTGGTCGAGATATTTCTGTATTTGGCCAACATTTTCATTAGTTTGACTAGCCTTTTTCCTATTTCTTATACGCTTGGTTGAGATATTTCTTATTTTGACCCCGAGTTTTATAAGTTTGGCTAACAAATTTTACTATATTTTATACGTCTGGTCGATATATTTCTATATTTGGCCAACATTTTAATAATTTGGCTAACATTTTTCCTATTTCTTATACGCTTGGTTGAGATATTTCTTATTTTGACCACGAGTTTTATAAGTTTGGCTAACATATTTTACTATACTTTATACGTCTGGTTGATATATTTCTATATTTGGCCAACATTTTAATAATTTGGCTAATATTTTTCTTATTTGACTGTACTTTTGGCAGGATGTGAAATGTGGTAATGAGCCGACACATTGAAAAACATATATTAGCATTGGAACTAGGTTTCTGCGGAAAGATGCAAAGACCCCCTTTGGCCAGGCAGAAGAATTAATGAAAGTGTAAATGTCTGCTCTGAGAAGCGATAACTTTGCTGGTCAGGACAGCGGGTACGTGATATGTCATGTTATATGAGAAGCCTAAGACTGATCCGGGGAAACTTGTTGTGTTCACGGGTAATATTATATGATAAATATAGCTAAACACTCGTCGGTGTATGGCCCGATAGATGTTAAGTAAAAGGTACACCTCCCCCAACTGGCCTCGGTGCTCACATCTCTCCTCTATGTCTATGAGAACGGGTTAGTTGAATACTGTGATGACTTGATTATAGTTGTGTATATTATATTCGAAAATGCATTGTGGTGTATAGAGGCCTTGGTAGTAGTAGTTTCGTGTTCTTTACTGTTACTTGGTGATCCTATGACGACTCGGAAATAGAAAAGCGAGAGAATGAACACCCTTTTAAACCTCCGACGCCCTGTTGACGAGGGGGCAGAATCACTCCCGTACATGGTGGTCATCACGAATTAGGTCCCCTGGTTCGATCGCCAACATAATACCGGTTTTTTTCTGTAGTATCCCTCTTAACCACGTGTCTCGACTGTATCCATACGCATGTGACAGATACAACGCCCTCTTTGCCCGGATGTAGCCGTTTCCCACATGTTCATATACAGTGTGATAATATACGTCTATCTTGTGAGTTATCGGTTTACTTCTACCACACTAATGCATACGAGTAGAGACATTGAGCTTGAAATGGGGAAACGGTAGCCGTGAGCATAAAAGGAAAGAAAAAAAATGTCTGATAGGAGGTGGGTTTAAAGCGTTCGAACAAGAATCGCTGTGATGAATGTTGTCTTTTGCAAATTGGAAAACATACTGACTAATATAAAGTTGACAACTGTAATGAGAAATAAAAGGAGTGTTTAAGTACTACATAGAACCCGTACTTTAGTATGACTGTGAAGTGTGGTCAATGAGCAGACAAGTTGAAAAACCTCTAATGCCAGTGGCGTTGTGGATTCTGAGACATAGTTTTTAAAAAGTTCACTAGACACCCACATGAAACTCCCTCCAAATACTACAAGGCAACATGACAAAACATACAACGTAGCAGACACATAGATACTATACCAGCTCTGTAAGGCAACATACTTTGATAATGTAGACATAACGGCCGCTTTCTAATAATACTGCACACATCTATAAGCAGTGGTAAACCCGTATACACAGATACACGATACTTTCCTAAAGTAGACTCTAGCCATGTTCGCAGTGCAGCTATATAGAGGCATGTCTGAGTTGATGTGAAATATTTTTGGTTATTTTTACACCCTGATGTAATAGGCGACAAGTCACAACACAGCTACGATGCGCTGGCAGGGGTGACCTTATCAACTTCACATACAGGTCAATCTATATACACCACCCAATAACATAGTACACCATCTGTCTTCAAGCCACAAGCGTTTTCAATGTCACAAGAATAACGAACTACTGATATTTAAGATCAGAGTGGCACATGCTGATACTGTTTGTGATATCTCCTACTCATACCACCTGTTTTAACTAAATAAGGACACATACACCTAGCCCATAATCTCCAATCGGCAATTATGAGAAAAATAGAGGGTAGTGTTATTGATTTTTATTGGATGTCCCGACAATAGGTGTTAATCTTTTAATCCCCTTCCAACCTTTATATGAACATTTATTAATATCGCGAACTATTTGCAATGGCGGAGATATAAGAAATATTATTAACCTGACTTGGTCATTACGATGCCGATAATCCCCTGGATTAGCCGTTATAAGAATAAGTATTGATTTTTGGCAACACCTGTTGAGGTCATATTCTGAATGTTAAGTTAGCTTATATTATGTGACGCGTGGGTACAATGGTGAAATCTGCTGCCTGTGTTTTTCATCAGCGGTGGGACTTGTGGCCGCGACGACACCCACACCTTGATGACTGGAAATCTTACCCACGACAAAGTTCCGAGATTCAAACCTGTCACTTCCACGGTGTCTGGGGTACCCCCTAAACATACTCCGCAACCAGCACACCACCTCTACTTTTCTAAACATAACCGGATTAATAACAACCGAGCTCGAAATCACAACTAAGTAACCAAATATTATCAATATTTCTTCTACCACTAGACCACCCCACTGGGATTCGAACCCGATGATAGTGTTCGGAAGCGTTTATCTAGTTACTCATCCACTCACCCCACCCCTTAACAACGAATATCACAAAGTCATACCCACTAAAACCATCGGCCATCTTTACACTTTCAAAGTTTTCATTTGAAGAGCTGTAACCGGTATGCTGATAGTATTTAAGTCCCAGCCACTATAGATAATAGTAACCCCGTTATAACAAACAGTCGACCCCTTTACAATAGACATATAATGAAAATATCCTTGGTCTTCTGACGACCGACGCCGAAATTATGCGTTGAATGTGTCGGTGGTATACCTCCATGCCTATATTTACCCACTTCTCCACTCGATCACCCTGGCTCTTACCAAGGAACGGGCGTAATTATCCAACCAATCCGCCCCTCGCCCACCTCTTAACAAGGATCAGAAGCAGTTATTTAGCTATTTGTACACTCACCAACCCCTTGACAACGACCTGGAGCCTTTATCTAGCAACTCCTCTGTCTCTTAGCAAGGAACCGACGCATTTACTTAGCCACTTCGCCACTCTCCCATCCCTTTAAATTGTTCGGAAGCTGTTATATAGGTACATCACCACTCACCAACCCCTTAACAACGAATACCACGAAGCCACGCCCCCTTACAACCGTTACTACATGCCATCTTTACTTTTTTAAGGTTTTCATTTGAAGAGGTGTAATCTATATGATGATAGTTTTATAAGCCACTACGACCCACTACAGATCATATACACGCCACATATATACCTTTTTACTTATTATAATTTTCATATGACACCCGGCGCGGTTCGAGACTTCGACCCACCTAACCCCACCACAGTACTCGTCAATAACCGGACTAGTGATCACTCAGCAATGACTGGCCACTTGGGTACTAAAAGACACTGTTTTACTGGGGTCGACCACTCCACGCGACCGATCGGCCGCGCTTGCTCCTGCGACCGCCGCCCGCCCCGCCCGCCTTTGGTTGTTATTTATTTTAATTTTATTTTTTACAATTAGTTAAAATATTATACACTCAATCAGTTATCTGCTCTTAGAAAAACATGTCTTTTATTAGATGTATCGCCCCTTACATATGACTTAGATACCTACTCTACTCAAATCGCCCTGGTCCCGAGCTGGATTGGGGGCAATCCAGCGAGGTCAATCCAGAAAGTATAATTAGGAGCACACAAAAAACCCTAACCCTAACCCCTAAACCCTAAGCCTAACCCCTAACCCCTAACCCCTAACCCTAACCCCTAACCCTAACCCTAACCCCTAACCCTAACCCCAAACCCCTAACCCCTAACCCCAATCCAGCTGGATTGGGGTCAATCCAGCACCACAATCCAGAAAATCTAATCAAATACCACGTAACCTACTACTAACCAGTCAACCAACCAAATAACCAACCAATAAACCAATCAAATAACCAATCAACCAACCAACCAATCATCCAAACATTTAACTAACCAACCCACCAACCGATCAGCCAACCAAACAACCAACCAATTAACTAACCAACCAACCAAACAATCAACCAATTAACTAACCAACCAACCAATCAACCAATCAACCAACCAATTAACTAACGAACCAACCAACTAATCAACCACACAACCAACCAATTAACTAACCAACTAACCAATCAACCAACCAACCAATCAACCAACCAACCAAACAACCAACCAGTTAGCTAACCGACCAGCCAACCAACCAAACAACTACCATTGGCACCTTGCCGTCTTGACAGACGATAGTTTGTGCTTTAAAAAGGCATAATAACTTTTAACTATGGCGGTAGCGAGTGTGACTGATAAGGCCAATTTGCGCTGTAAATGTCCGTTCACAGTGGGTGCATGTGAACACGTGGTCATTTCCACCATCATGCACCATCTTACGTCTCAAACGCTTGGTGTGTGACTTTTCTGCAATAATTTTCTCCTTTGACTTTATTCCATTTCTGATATTTGCCCTCCATGCAACACGTTCAGCGGCGACTTGCTCCCAATGTGCATTATCAATGCCTGCATCAATCATGTCCCGCTTACACACATCTTTGTATCGTAGTAGAGGCCGACCCTGAGATCTCTTACCCATCTGTAATTCACCAAAAAAGATATCCTTTGGTATTCTACCATCATCCATCCTCCTAAGATGTCCTATCCATCTAAGTCTACGAAGACTGAGCATGGAATAAACTGTCACACAACCTGATCTTTCCAATACTTCAGTATTTGTGATTTTGTCTTGCCACTTAATACCAAGAATTCTTCGCAGACACCGCATATGAAAGCTGTTTAAATTGTTCTCTTGGTGTTAGTAAGTTGTCCAGGTTTCACTGCCATAAAGAAGAGTACTAAGGACACAGGCTTGATAGACAAGGACTTTTGTTTTGGCAGTAAGCTTCCTGTTCTCCCAGACTCTTTTTCTTAACCTGTTCATTGTTGTTGCTGCCTTACCAATTCGGATGTTGATTTCCTGATCTAGGGATAATTTGCTATTTACCACTGATCCTAGATATGTACAATGGTCTACTATCTCTAGTTCGGCGTCGTCAATAAAGATTGATGGTACCCCATGTGCACCTTGGGACATAATATGTGTCTTCTTTTTGCTAATTGTTAAACCAAATTCAGAACAAGCATTGGAGAATGCAGATAGTAGACATTGCAATTCTTCCTCAGAGTGGGTCGTAACTGCAGCATCATCTGCAAAAAGCAACTCTCTGATCAGTACCCTCCTAATTTTGGTCTTAGCCTTCAATCTCTGAGCATTGTAGAGGCCGCCATCTGAGCGTGAGTGAATGTATATACCACCATCCTGATCACGAAATGCATATTTCAGTAGAAGTGAAAAGTATATTCCAAAGAGGGTGGGAGCTAGTACACAACCTTGCTTAACTCCACTCTTGATTTCAAATTCTTCAGAAGTTGCACCATCAAACTTGATTATACCCTTCATGCCTGTGTGGAACGATTCCACAATGGACAGAAGAGTTGGAGGGCAGCCAATCTTCTTTAGTGCCTTGAACAGACCCTCACGACTGACCAAATCAAATGCCTTTATGAGGTCGATGAAGGCAATAAACAGTGGTTGATTCTGTTCACGGCATTTTTCTTGCATTTGTCGCAATGAGAATATCATATCAGTGGTAGACCGGTTCTGTCGAAAGCCACACTGTGATTCTGGGTAGACTTGATCTCCTAGGACTTGAAGTCTGCGCAGAACAATTCTGGCAAATACTTTTCCAACAATACACAGAAGTGAGATACCCCTATAATTGTTGCAGTCGCTCCGATCGCCCTTGTTCTTGTACAATGTTATGATGCTTGAATCTTTGAAATCCTGTGGGACTTGTCCTTCACGCCAGCATAGCTCTATTAGCTGGTGGATCTGTATAGTGAGTGTGTCTTGCCCACTCCTGTTAACCTCTATTGGAATCCCATCCTTACCTGGAGCCTTGCCAGATGCAAGCTCATTTATAGCACACTTAACTTCTGTTATGGTGGGAAGTGTGTCCAGGTGGTCAAGAGTTGGTAGAGCCACTATGGCGTTGAGGGCATCATCCGCTAGTTTGGTCTCACTTGAGTAAATCTCAAAATAGTGCTCTACCCATCTGTCCATCTGCCGTTTCTTGTCAGTGATGATTTCTCCAGTCAAGGTTTTCAATGGTGCACTTCTTTTGATGTCTGGACCACAGGCTTTCTATATCCCTTCATACATGCTTCTTATGTTTACCTTATCACTTGCGATTTGAATGGACTCACATAACTTGATCCAATAATCATTTGCACACTGCCTGGCAGCCTTTTGCACATCCTTCCTAGCATGCCTTAGCTCACTCAGAGTGTTACGCGTAGGTCTTTCCTTGTTTCTTAAGAGAGCTTTCTTCTTCTTATCAATCAAGGGCTGCAGAGTTTCGCTGTTGGCCGCAAACCAGTCCTGCCTCTTATGATCCACAGTGCCGTTTACGGCAAACAACTAACCAACCAATAAATCAACCAAACAGCGGAAGTCTCAGTGGCGATGTGGTTACTTCACCTCCTTCTGGTTCAGAAGGTTGTGGGTTCGATTCCGGGTCACGTTTTCCGGTTCACGAGTGCAATTTTCTTGGAGACTCATGAGGGTTATCGCTGGAGCTACGGAGTCATGTATGTGTGTGACACTTTCGGCAGGACGCGCTGTTAAAGAGATCGAGCTTCATGCAATGAAGTGGATCCGCTTGTCTTTTAAACTCTTTAAAACAAAATAACTACCCTACCGAATCAAATGCTATTTCTATCTGACATTATCACATATTGTCTGCTATATTGTCGTGTCTTGATTGAATTATATTCATGTACCGAATTCGCCATTATAACTGCGTTTACTAATCCTTTTTACTTTTAGCCCAATCAGACGAGAATTTACGTCATATTTCTCCACCACGTGATCCTGTTGTCATAGAAACGGCCCTGCCCGCTTCCCCGAGGCAAGATTTCAACAACAAGCTGAAAACATGGCAGCACCTGACAGAACCAGCCTACCCCGACAGCACCGGCCAACACTGGCCAGGTCATCAGCCAGATGAAAGGGAGAACTACTACCCGACAAACAGAAGAGCCGAGTGGAGCAGAGTGGCATGGGAGGACAGTCCTCATCCCGTGAGCTGGTCCTCACAACCTCAAGTTCCTCTCTCTAGAAGCTGGCACTCAGGAAGCCAGCCGTATTCAGGCTATGGGAATGAGGCCGACTGGAGGGGGTATTCAAACTCCTCTTTGGCCTACATGCAGCCGATCATTCCGGGAACAGACCTGTAAGTTGCGCAACATGACATTTTTATATTTCGACCAAAAGGGTCTTCTTCAGAAGCTGACAACATCGCCAGTGAAATTAACACAGATATATAAAATGTCAGAAGTAAAACAAAAAATGTAAGTGTGCCTTAAGTAATTATATCATCATCGTGTGCCGTGCTGATAAGCGTGCGGGGGGGGGGGGGGGGGGGTCGTGTTTTGTCATCTCACACGATCACCAGTCTCGGATCTTGTGTTTCTTACCCCTATTATTCCATTTGGCTAAACCATCCTGGTATTTATCTTTTTGTCTTCCTCTTGCTGTTTTCCCAGTAAGTTCGCCAGTTGTCACTATATTCTAAAGTTTATTTCTCCTCATGTCATCATCATAATCATCAGCATCATCATCATCAGCATCATCATCATCGTCATCATCTTCATATGCCATGCCGATAAGCGTGGGCGCCAAATTTTCGCTATCTTACACGATCACCAGAGTCGCATGACATGCCCAATCAAAACTCGCGTTTCTACGTGTAATTTCTTTAATCATTTATGGTTTACGTCTTCTTCTTTCAGGACTCTCATTCATTTTTTCTGTACGTCCATGATATTCTTCGAATTTCCGCCAGGTACGGCAATTTTTCTGCCATCATATGTCCCTTGGCTGATTTGCTGATTGTCCATGTTTCACTTGCATATAGGAGTATAGGTTTTACATAGCACTTTGTACAAGTATGGTCATCATAAAAGTGATGATAACGGACTGGAAAATATTAATGGAAATATATTATACAGTAAATTACAAATTATAAAGAAAATTGAGTAAAGAATATGCTCGTAAATATAAAGAATAAGCTTTGGAACAATGAAATGCCAACAACAATTAGCAAATTAAAGATATGAATAAATATAACAAGTGGCAGAGAAGATACTTAAATGAGTGTTGTGTCTGGAACACGTATTGACTTCAAAACATCCGTTGCAAAGCTTTATATTTTATTATTTCGCATACACTTACAGAAGGAAAGAAGAACTTACACAATTGCAGTGTACTTCTAGTATTTTGTATATTTGTTTCGTTTTTCATTGGCGTGTGTAGTTTTGCCGACGTGTGTTGTTTGTCTTTCAAGAAGAGTGTAGTCGAAACATTAGTTTGGGCGTGTGTATTTCGTAGGATCATTTACGTATTATGTACTTCCGACTGAATTTGTGTTATTATGCCGCGGTGACTTCAGTCTTATCTGTTTGTTATCAAACCCTTAATACCAATCTATCCGTGATTATGAAAACTGTGGGTGTTACACAAACACAGACGCACACCCATGGACCCGCAAGACAGTTTGAGGGGTGGGGTGGGGGGAATTCAACCGAGGTCTGACAGAAACTGTTTTAATGAATATCGCTAGGACTTCATTGTGGCTGTTGTCCCGTGTCGGCAACTGCAATGTTATCGGACTCTGTGAATTAAAGTAACAGCGAAGATAGAGTGGGTGCAAGTAAAACCAGACTGGCAGAGTTACAGTAACATTTAGGATAGGGTGGGTGCAAGTAAAACAAGGGAGTGACAGAGGTACAGTAACAGTTAGGATAGAGTGGGTGCAAGTAAAACTAGGGACTGTCTTAATTAACCAGTATCAATGTTGGCACTCTAGAGGGGGAAAGAAAATGATATAAGATAATAATCGATTATTAGACCAAAACAAAACGCACATGACAGAAATATCAACTACCGCGGAAAATTGAAGACTTGACTAATAGCATGGGAAATACTTCTACGGGTATTGATTGGCACTCAGAAGAGTAAAGACAAGAAGTAGAGATCAGACAACACATTCGACAACATTTAAATAGAAAGATAGTGTATGCCCTTCTGGTATTCGAACCTGCTGCTTCCAAATTACGGCATCGACAGACTGAATGAATAACTGTGCTTCAATTCATGACCTGTTATGATTTTAGGACCTTCTTATAGGCCTGTAGACGTTTTGGCTATATGTAATAGCCCCATATTGTGATAGACCAATCGGGATTCGGTTTGGGAGGTGGGACATGGTCAATGTAACACTGGCCGCCCCACTTCTCATAAGTTGACCTGGCGACATACGCCAATTATTAAAAACAAAAACCGCCTCGGATCAGATTCGAGGTTATGACCCCGAGGCCGGAAAACAAGCGTTCTCGTTGCTACGCGACCGCTCCCCATCAAGGCCAACCTTTAAAAGATGCCACCATTTGCGCGCCTGTAAATTATGACGTAAATGTGCAGGCTAAACATGAACCAAGTCTGTTACTTCAAAAGGATGTCATTGTTAATTTTTAATTAGTTGCAGATAGTAATCCGTACATACGATAAAAATGACCTGTTCAATGGATGAGTGGGTAAAACTATGTTATATATCTAACGTTTCTATGCAATTTCTATTCTCTTCTTCAGTCATACAAAAATCGTGGTATACTTACTGTGGCTATTGAAGATCAAATATGGCGGAAGGCGGGCTTGTGAAACCATGCGTTCAAACATGGCGTAATTTGATGAGAGAAAGCACGACCGCCACGGCAGGATATGACAATGTAGATCGACACAATTAGGTTTATGTCGATCCTGTGAAAAATAGATAAGCACAGACATATAAACATATCTTAGAAACCGAATGAGAGTCTTTGAACCTAGCTGAATATAGACTAATATCTCATCTGTATACATATGAAGGATGCTCGGTGACTGCCTCTATCCCCATTCTCATACATCAAGTAGATTTTCCTAAACACGCTGTTGCGACTTGATGACTTTCTTCCACTGCTAATGGATTCGTCTACAGACAGAAATAGAGTCCCGGAGGAGAAACCGGCTATGGCTCTGTGATATGCTAGGAGCGTTGTTTCTAAGCCTGAATGTACGGAGGAATAGGTGGATAGTCTTTCCCTCACTTTAGCGGACGACAAGAGCAGGCATCGAACCGTCGTCCGATTGTGCTCATATTTTCAGCGTAGCTCCTAGCTAGGATAGTGTGGGTGCAATTAAAACTAGGGATTGGCTTAATTAACCAGTATCCATGATTGGCACTCTAACAGAGGAAAAGAAAAATGTGTAAGATAACAGTCCGCTATGGGAACCCAGGGTGAAAGGACAGAAATCACAGTGGACAGGCGAATAGCAAATAATAATAATGATATTATGGAAATATGTACTGAATAAATTGATGTGTCTGTTGCGGTTATACATTTTAATTACAAATTTCGTTATCGTTATTATTATTATTATATTATTATTATTATTATTATTATTATTATTATTATTATTATTATTATTATTATTGTTGTTGTTGTTAAGTTTTGCTTTCTATCTTTCCAATGTGATTTCTGTCCGATGAGTGAGTATGATGAGAACACAGTAGATGGACAGAGAGCAACGAAGAAGATAACGAACAAAGAGAACTGGTTACTCGTATCAGAAGAAGATAGTCCACAGTCTCTGGGCATGTCATGAGGAGGTGACAGCTGAAGTATGCCGTCTCAACGGAAGCGGTGGAATGGACGCGAAACAGGAGGAGACCAATGAAGAAGATGCTGGACCGTTTGACATCATGGCATGAAGGAGTATCGCTACCAGAAAAAAATTGGTAGTAAATGAGACAGAAGGTTGTGGTCAGACATGATCACTAACGCCACGCGGCGTGGACTATAAGAAGAAGGCAGATGTTCCTAAGATTTGAACGTGTCCCCGTGCTTGTAAATTTCTCGCAGGATCGGCACTTACCTAATCCTTTCATTTTACATTGATACCACAAAGCCATGCTTTGTTTATACTTGAAGAAGATGATGGGAAATGTTTAGCAACGTTCTAAATACAACATTTTGTTTCCATTAAAACGAAGCTTTGAATACCACCATGATGAATATTTGAGTATGTACGAACGGAATAGTCACAAAGCATTCATACATATATACCACTAAATTATTACTTTGAAGTCTTAGACATTTACCAACATTTCTTTGTGTAGCACTTGATTCAGTTTGTGTGATATCTGGAACCAATTTCCTGAGATTTTTTTGACGTGTGTGTACCTTCTGTAACTCACCTAGCGTGTTGTTAATTATTCGACAGCATGTGAAGATTTACAACATTTTACAGATATAGTGTCTTCCCTTCGATACGAGTGTTATACCGTTTGTGATATGATTAAAGTAAATATGTTATTTCTTGCCGTGTTTGTCATATGTACGAACGTATGCATTGTTCTTTAACTAACATTTCACTTTTATCTATCACAAGGGGCACGATAAGGTCGTTTAAACAGTCTCTTAAAAGTGGACAGGGTCGATTTCATTACACCAGAGTTTTATCCCATATGACTCCTTCTTTTTCCGCAGCGCGGAAAGCGTCGCACAAAGCACAAACTCCGTAGCACCAGCGACAATACGCAGGAGTCTCCGAAAAAAATGCACCCGTGAACCAAACCCCCAACCTTCGGAGCCCGAGTCAAACGGCTTGACCACTTCGCCACAGAGACTCCCAAGGTGAATGTGGATGGCTGGAATTGGAAGACGATAAACTGAATGTGACCACAGCCTAGAAGGATCGTGTGAATAGCGAGGAAGAAGAATAGATCATCACGGCCTGGAGATAATGGTGCTCGAGGGAGTGACCAGAAGATCTGGCCGACGCTCACTGCCCAGAGGAAAGACCAGACGGAAACTAATTAAGATTGCAACTGGTACCACCCGTGTTGAACTTTTCGCTGATTGTTGGATATGGGCAAGGAACTTGTATGGGAATGTCCCGAGTGTTGCGACATGAGTTCTTGACTCCACTCACCTGTCACTTTAATTATTCAATCCACGTGACGTATGTGCGACATCCAGTGGACGGAGTCTCCTGACGAAGTGGTTCAACTGTTATACCTTTCGATCTGAAGGTTGTGGGTTCGTCTCCAGAATGCGTTGTTCAGATCAGGATGTACTAATCAGGAGATGCCGGGGAGTCATCGCTGGAACTGTGGAGTTGGTGCTTTGTGGGGGGTCATCGCTGGAGCTGTGGAGTTGGTGCTTTGTGGGAGTCAACGCTGGAGCTGTGGAATTGATGCTTTGTGCGACTATCGCTAGATCCGTGGCGTTGGTGCTTTGTGGGTCATAGCTGGAGCTGCGGAGTTGGTGCTTTATGGGGGTCATCGCTGGAGCTGTGGAGTTGGTGCTTTGTGGGGGTCATCACTGGAGCTGTGGAGTTGGTGCTTTGTGGGACCATCGCTGAATCTGTAGAGATGGTGCTTTGTGGGGGTCAACGCTGGAGCTGTGGAGTTGGTGCTTTGTGGGGGTCATCGCTGGAGCTGTGGATTTGGTGCTTTGTGGGAGTAATCGCTGGAGCTGTGGAGTTGATGTTGTGTGGGAGTCATCGCTGGAGCTGTGGAGTTGGTGCTTTGAAGGGTGCGCTCTGCAGGCGGCTTGTTTTGCGGAACGAACGAACTTTATTTTCAAAGGGTCCCCACATGTAGGATGGGCACTTACACGGTTAAGGCCTCTAGAGTGTTTATGCTCTATGCTACTGTTTGCGTTTGCATTTTCCTCATGTTGGACGGAAAGTGTATGGTTCCGTCGCCCTGCTACTGAGTTGAGTGCGTGGCGAGACACTGTGAGCTGTGAATTTCGTGTGTAATGCTTTTACATCTGTCCGCGGTTGTTTGTAGCGTGACCTGCATGTTCGGGAAAATGGCAGCCGGCTTTGTCATAGAACTGACTGGTTTGCTTTGTGCAGTAATGTGTGGCTGCTGGTTTTCTAGTGACTGTCGCTTCCATAGAAGATGAACTGTATTTTTTGTGGAGGACTTCTGTGTTGGCATTCTGGCGGCAGCATTATACACAGTGTACCCATGCGGGCTGTTGGTTTGTCGAGACTCCTGTTTGTTCCACTTTTCACGCTGGGCAGTGAGAAACATTTTGTGTGATATTCACTGGCACAGGAACGGAGGATAATGCGCACGACTCTTTGCCGTGAAGATGGAACAGCGACTAACGACTAAGAGAAAGCTACAAGTAGATGTGTAAGAGGACAGTTAAATTTCGAGCAGCTTCGATATGCCAGTCTCAGACTGGTCTAACTAGCCAATTTCAACCCGATTGACTGATAACACTGTTATCATTTCTGGATGGACAAAATAAAGAGAAAGTGAAGAACGGGCCGTCTATTTGAATATCACAAGACAGACGTGATGGTAGTATGCCAGAAACGTATTATGGCCAAATGTACAAGTAAAGTCAATGTAATTAATTTGAGGCAGTTTAAGATATTCAAGTATTTAAAGGAGTGAATCATGTTTGTCAAGAGGCTCGATGAAAATCAAACACTGTTCCAGAACTTAAAATAAAACAAAAATAATGTCCATCGATAAGAATGCACTTGATACACCTATATGACTGTATATATATGACTATACATATATGACTGAGCTACCGTATGACAGTAGACGGTACTACCTGCTTTCTGTCAGCGCCGAATGTTGGGCGGCGCTTACCAAACCCGACACCCCACATTGTGCCAACGGCTTCGGGCGGAAGAGCGCAATTGGGAGGGTACTAGCCTTATCCTGGTGCGAGGAAATGCAACCCAAAGACAAAATAAGTCATGGCAGGGCAGACCAGGCCCTAAGCCTTGGTTGGCAGCTGGTCTAGGATCGAAGCTCCGACAGGCGGACAGTTAGAGCATTGCTTTGCTGATCCGGCAGCTTCTGCAGCTTGTCTTGTTCCAGATGTATAGGTGTTAACTTTCCTCTGGAGTGAACTAGGCAGGCCGAGAGAGGGATCATGCTGCATGGGCAACACATGGTTTCTTTATTTTAGCCCAGGCTTTGTGCTATGGAGAGGCAATAACTCCATCCCTGGTCTTAACCGGTCTCGGAATCAAAGCGAGAGGCAACTGTTACGGGTTATAAGTCCTTGTCAGTTGGCGTAGACATGGAGCGCCACGCGTTGCCTCTGACGGTGGGAGACACCTACAGGTGTCACTGATCAGCTACCGCCCGCCTCAAGCTGGGCAGCCCCCGGCCAATTGGGTGCTGATCCGCCACAGCCTGCCTGCTTCAATGGGTGCTTGGGGCTAGGACAAAATCTGAATCGCAGGCTGTAAAACCAATGCACCAGGCACTAATAAAAAGAATAATAGAAACCTCAAGCTACGGCTTGCAACCTGGAACGTGAGAACCATGTGTCCAGGATTTTCCACTGACTTGACAAATATTGACGATGTGAGAAAAACGGCTGTGATTGATGCTGAACTCAATCGTCTTAACATTGATATTGCTGGCCTGCAGGAGACTCGCCTCGCTGAGGAAGGGTCACTCAGGGAAAACAATTACACCTTTTTTTTGAAGGGAAGAGGGCAGGCAGAAAAAAGGCATCATGGTGTGGGCTTTGCAGTGAAGAATTCGCTACTGGGAATGATTGATATCCCAGCTGGAGGTAATGAAAGATTATTATCACTGCGCTTGGCAACCTCTTGTGGATTTGCCACCATTCTCACTGCATATGCACCGACACTCACTTCCTCTGATGATGTGAAAGATACGTTCTATGAGCAGCTAGACTCTGCGATCAAGGCAGTTCCAAAATCCGACTACATTTATATGCTCGGTGATTTCAATGCTCGTGTGGGCAAGGACTCGAGTTCATGGCCAGTGTGCCTTGGAAAATACAACATCGGTCGCATGAATGATAATGGGCAAAGGCTGCTGGAGCATTGCACTAAAAATGACCTATGTATTACAAACTCCTTTTTTAAAACAAAAGAGATGCATAAGGTCACATGGAAACATCCAAGATCCGGCCATTGGCATCAGCTGGACTTCATTATCACACGGAGACAACATCTGAACCATACATCATTAACTCGAAGTTACCACAGTGCTGACTGTGATACAGATCATTCTTTGGTTGTTGCAAGGGTTAGACTGAGACCAAAGAGAATCTACACAGCTAAACACAAGTCTAGCCCCAGGATTAATATTATTAACACTCACGATCCTGGAAAGTGCTTTGAATTTCAACAGCAACTTGAGGACGCTTTCAATGATACATCAGAACATTGTATAGTAAATGATAAATGGAGTAAACTTAAGGAAACTATTTATAAAACAGCGGTAGGGGTTTACGGCACTGTGGATCATAAGAGGCAGGACTGGTTTGCGGCAAACAGCCAGATACTGCAGCCCTTGATTGATAAAAAGAAGATAGCTCTCTTAAGAAACAAGGAAAGACCAACGCGTAACACTCTGAGTGAGCTGAAGCAAGCGAGGAAGGATGTACAAAAGGCTGCCAGGCAGTGTGCGAATGACTATTGGATCAAGTTATGTGAGTCCATTCAAATCGCAAGTGATAAGGGAAACATCAGAAGCATGTATGAAGGGATAAAGAAAGCCTGTGGTCCAATGATCAAAAGAAGTGCACCGCTGAAAACCTTGACTGGAGAAATCATCACTGATAAGAAACAGCAGATGGATAGATGGGTCGAGCACTATTTAGAGCTTTACTCAAGTGAGACCAAGCTGGCGGATGATGCCCTCAACGCCATAGAGGCCCTGCCAACTCTTGACCACCTGGACACACTTCCCACTATAACAGAAGTTAAGTGTGCTATAAATGAGCTTGCATCTGGCAAGGCTCCAGGTAAGGATGGGATTCCAATAGAGGTTATCAGGAGTGGGCAAGACACCCTCGCTCTGCAGATCCACCAGCTAATAGAGCTATGCTGGCGAGAAGGACAAGTCCCACAGGATTTCAAAGATTCAAACATCATAACGCTGTACAAGAACAAGGGAGACCGGAGCGACTGCAACAACTATAGGGGTATCTCACTTCTGTGTATTGTTGGGAAAGTATTTGCCAGAATTGTCCTGCGCAGACTTCAAGTCCTGGGAGATCAAGTCTACCCCGAATCACAGTGCGGCTTCCGTCAGAACCGGTCTACCATTGATATGATATTCTCATTGCGACAGATGCAAGAAAAATGCCGGGAACAAAATCAGCCACTGTTTATTGCCTTCATCGACCTCACAAAGGCATTCGATTTCGTCAGTCGTGAGGGTCTGTTCAAAGCACTAAAGAAGATTGGCTGTCCACCAACTCTTCTGTCCATTGTGGAATCGTTCCACACAGGCATGAAGGGTATAATCAAGTTTGATGGCTCAACTTCAGAACAGTTTGAAATCAAGAGTGGAGTTAAGCAAGGTTGTGTACTAGCCCCCACCCTCTTTGGGATATACTTTTCACTTCTACTGAAATATGCTTTTCGTGATCAGGATGACGGTATATACATTCACTCACGCTCAGATGGTGGCCTCTATAATGGTCAGAGATTGAAGGCCAAGACCAAAATTAGCAGGGTACTAATCAGAGAGTTGCTTTTTGCGGATGATGCTGCGATTACGACCCACTCTGAGGAAGAATTACACCATCTACTATCTGCATTCTCCAATGCTTGTTCTGAATTTGGGTTAACAATTAACAAAAAGAAGACACAGATTATGTCACAAGGTGCACATGGTGTACCATCAATCTTTATTGACGACGCCGAACTGGAGATAGTAGACCATTTTACATATCTTGGATCAGAGGTAAATAGCAAATTATCCCTCGATCAGGAAATCAACATCAGGATTGGCAAGGCAGCAACAACAATGAACATGTTAGCAAAAAGAGTCTGGGAGAACAGGAAGCTTACTGCCAAAACAAAAGTCCTCGTCTACCAAGCCTGTGTCCTTAGTACTCTTCTTTATGGCAGTGAAACCTGGACAACTTACTCACGCCAAGAGAAACGTTTAAACAGCTTTCATATGCGGTGTCTGCGAAGAATACTTGGTATTAAGTGGCAAGACAAAATCACAAATGCTGAAGTATTGGAAAGATCAGGGTGTGTGACGGTGTATTCCATGCTCAGTCTTCGTAGACTTAGATGGATAGGACACGTTAGGAGGATGGATGATGGTAGAATACCAAAGGACATCTTTTTTGGTGAATTACAGACGGGTAGGAGATCTCAGGGTCGGCCTCTACTACGATACAAAGATGTGTGTAAGCGGGACATGATTGATACAGGCATTGATAATGCACAATGGGAGCACGTCGCCGCTGAACGTGTTGCATGGAGGGCAACTATCAGAAATGGAATAAAGACAAAGGAGAAAATGTTTGCAGATAAAGCACACACAGAGCGTGAGAGACGTAAGATGGTGCAAAATGGTGGAAATGACCATGTTTTCACATGCACCTACTGTGGGCAAACATTTGCAGCAAGAATTGGCCTTACCAGCCACACTCGCCACCGCCATGGACCGTAGTTATTGCCATATGACAGTTATTAAGCCTTTTTGAAGCACAATGTACCAAACTATCGTCTGTCAAGACGGAAAGGTGCCAATGATGAAATGATGATACACCTTGAATAAAACATATACTGAGCGACCTGTCAAAATATCTTGCCAGATTTCTTCAGAACTCTGAGACTAAACATATCAGACATAATAACACACAAAGTGTTGATTCGTGTACGCTAAAAATAGTTGATGAGTTATGAGCTGAGAACCGACATCACTGCACTCAGGACATTCCCACACGCTCTCCATCCCCTCGTTTGACAGCCAGCGAAGAGTCATGCTTCTAATTGTTCCAACCGCCATCTGATTGAAAGTTCTCCTGGTCTTCCCTGTCAGTTTTGAGATTGGTCCAGAACGCCTGCTAATCCCCCGCTATATCATAGAGAAGAAGGGCAGAATGTCAGACGGGTCTGCGTGTCCAATTCTTAACCCTTTGAAAATAAAGACTTTCGTTCGTTCTCCACATACTGGTTCTCAATCTGTTCCACGGATTTCACCACCTGGTCCCACAGACGCCCGACCATCTCTCCCTTATCCATAGGTAATCTACCACTGAGATGTGCATTCGCTACCAGCCTATAAGCCTGTTCATTACTCCGCACTCCCGCATAACGAGGGCAGAGAATCCATACAATTCTCACAGTCTGTGACCTCCGAAGTGAGGCAAGCCATTCCACACGGAACATTCCTTTCTCCAACTTACTAAGCATACTCGTTAGTTCGTAATGAATGCAATGTGTGCTGCAGCGGTCACCTCCAACCAACGGAATGCCGCTGTTACTGCTTCCACCTCCATTCTCATGCTGGAATTCGTAGTCTCGTATGCCAGACTCTCCTTTCACAAGCATCGTTCATTAGCCTTCGCAATAAAACCTTAACCACTACTTCTGTTTCTCATAACTGAGCCATTGGTGTAGATCACTATACCATCTTGATGTGTGTTTCCCTGGATCAGTCGTTGCATCCCAATCTCTGTGCGGCCTGTTGCTCACTTTATGCATTCACGACCCAGTATTGCCATTACCTTGTGCCAGTCCGACATGTATTTAGATACTTTTACCCACTCTTTTTCACGATTAATGTTCTCTATGCCACACACCTGCTGATAGATATTTCTGCCTAAGCCATCCACGATCTGCCTCTTCTTAGTCTATGACCCGTGACCATATACATGACTTCATGCAGGGGATGATCTCTGTTTGCAGCGACTCTCAGGTACTATTTAGCTTGAAGGACCTGTGCGAGTCTGTAATTGTTGGTAGTGCCAGGAAATGCCTCATGTATGCAATTGGTGTCCTTTGTGCACCAATGAATCACCCGCATGGCCGCATTCTGTATGTGCATCAACCTTTCATGGTGCAATTCACACGGGACATAATGAGTTAAACCCAATTTACCTGTATTGGAGATCCCACCACGTGAACAATGAATCTATTTTATTCAAATATAGCAAAGTATTAATGTCTTTCAGAACAAAATGGCAACCAGTCTTTGTTGATTCCGTCTATTTCCGTCCGCCAATAACAACGATATTCCATTGATAAATCTTCCAATTGCAGTTAGACGTGGACAGAAAGTACACTTTCAGCAAACGGGATAACGCTAAAACAAGTAGAGAGAAACGACTATCGTGTGCTAATGGCAACAACCAGATAAAGAAGTTATAGGCAGATAACACGCCGAATAATGTAAGCAAAATAAAAGCTTACCATCCCACGAAGACTATTTTGTTTAACGTGCTCCTAGCTTGGAGCAGGCAATTACGCCCACAAACAAAACAAAGGTTGGCAGAAATACTCCAGCCTATGTCATGCATGTGTAGGCGTCGATAGCTTTGTCTAAGTTTGTAATGTTGATTTCTTGCTGCCAATCCACACGTTTCTTCAACTGTTCTTTTCTCTGGAACCTCGGGACTTAAAGGAAAGGCCAGACGGACACATAATCAGACTGCTACTGCCACCATTAGTATTGGGGCTCTTCGCTGGCTGTTGAAGATGGAGCACGTGTGGGAATGTCCGCAGTGTTGCAATGTCGGTTCTTGACTCAGCTTCGTCAACTTCTCTGGAATGATTTTTTAGTTTGTTGCATAGCCTTCACAGGACGTCACAATCAACCTCAGCATTTCTTGCTGTTTGCAGGGGCGTCACTAGGGGGGTGCGGGCCGCACCGGGTGACACCATCAAGGGGTGACACCAAAATAAAAAAATTGCAAATTTGACAAAGCAGACATAGCTCTGTCTAGTCGGGTTTCATAACCGTTCATTGTTAATTTTAGAAATTTTAATGTTAAATAAAAATTTAACTTTGTCCGAGTTTGTCGAAGTTCTTTATTTATGTTTTACCTGAAGTATTGAAGTTATATTGTTCAATTTGTTTTCTTTCTTATGTCCTTATTAACTTTTTGACTTATTTTACAAACATTACTATATGCGATTATATATGGTACAGGAACACTCGGAAGAAGACCATGGTGAAAGTCTAGAGGGGTGACACCAAGAGTTTACCGCACTGGGTGACACCAACCCCTGTGACGCCACTGGCTGTTTGTCATTTACTAGGCTAGTTTATGTTCATTAGTTTGCTATTGCTTTCAGGACGACCAACGCGCATACCATTGTTAAAAATCAACACAAAGCGTCTGCTTCTAAATCGCTTGCAGCTGATTTCAAACGCTGTGTTCAGGATTACGGGACGCGTTCACTACCTCTTCGTTCCAGACGTTGGCTGTGGTTTTACTGAGACAAATATGCTTCTAGGTGTGGATGTATGTTGCGTATGTGTGTATGTATGTGTGTGTGTGTGTGTGTGTGTATGTGTGTGCGCGCGCGTGTGTGTGTTTGTGAATCTTTAACACGGGATATACATTCTCAGGTTCAGTTCAGTCCAGTTTAGATCCTTATCATTACACTCCAGTCACCACTAATGTGTTACTAGTTGCCATAAGGAAGACAAAGAAGTAGCATCGCAACCTTCCATACATACCCTAAGAGGCGACTAAGGTGAAGTGGCAGGAGCGTGGTTACCACATCTTGTATACAGCTTTAGCTGCAGAACACATCCAATCATGAACACACCTACTATGGGCGAGGGGCGAGGTGGTTGAACGCCCATGCTCCATTGGAGACGACAGGCAGCAGAAGAAGAGGACCACTCTAGGCACGCCTAGAGATGCTTTGATCATCTCCGTAGTAAATCCACCAGTTTACTGCAACTACCTGAGCCAGTCCGATGTTGTCTGATGAGCTCCTCGTATACTGGGTATGCTAGTCTTCCAGGCCACATCGATCTTCAGTTCGAACATCCGCATTCTAACTGTTCATGTTCATTATTCAGTTGAAAGCCTTTGTTTCTGCCGGACATTCTGGGGAACTATCTGGGTGCATGCTCTATCCACTGTTTGACTCTCTAGTACAGTGGCAATGCCAGTCTATCCACTGTTTGACTCTCTAGTACAGTGGCAATGCCAGTCTATCCACTGTTTGACTCTCTAGTACAGTGGCAATGCCAGTCTATCCACTGTTTGACTCTCTAGTACAGTGGCAATGCCAGTCTATCCACTGTTTGACTCTCTAGTACAGTGGCAATGCCAGTCTATCCACTGTTTGACTCTCTAGTACAGTGGCAATGCCAGTATATCCTCTCTTTCATTGCCCACAACAAGTATATCCTGATAGGAAGATAAATGTAACTTTCAGAAATGTAGACCTCTGCGGGGATTCAATCTAATTATTCCTCGCGTACCAACCTCAAGTCTGTCTATCATGTTCTTTGGATTACTTGGTATACAAGCAAGACATAATAGGACAAGCAAAATCTGCATTTTATAAAATAAAGAACTTTACATGCATTAAAACTCTGCCATTGGACGTTACAAAAAGAGTTATGTAATGTTACAAAGAACCAGTTTTGACATATGACTAATATCAAAACAATGTTTTCCCGTAGTGAATTTGAATAACGTAAGTACCCGATGAGTAAGTACCTAACGAGATGCAGCGAAATGTGCCAGGCAATAAATCGTACTATATATGGTTTGTGTCTTCGTTATTCAAATATGACCAATAATCCTGGACAATTTGTGTTGAGGATTTTAAATGTTTTATAAAAAGATAAAGTAACTGAAGTTGTTTACAAAGCCGATCAATTTTAAACATATATGAATGCATTATAACAACCGACCATCTGAAGAATATCAATTGTGTAAAAGAAACTTAACTCCTTCAAACAGAACAGATTGTAATTTGTGCTTGCATCAAACAGCAACGATAACGTTTAAACCAATACAATGTGTTAGTAACATAAGACCTGCCGACAACAGCAATTTTATCAGGCGGAACTCAATACATGCAAACGCTGATTAATATCTACTCAATCAATCAATCATGTGGCATGCCGGAAAGCGTGGGCGGTCATGACTCGCCATTTCACTCGATCACCAGAGTCGTGGATCAGCTCAGTGTTCCTTGTCTCGACCATGCCATGTGGCCAAGCCATCCAGGTATTTACTTCTCGGTCTTCCCCTTGGTCTGTTCCCTTCGATCTTGCCAGTTGTCACCAAGTTCTCCAATTAATTTCTTCTCATAACATGTCCAAAAAATTTTGACTGACTACGTCTAATTTCTCTAATCAATTTACGATTTTCATTTGTTTCTTGTAGTACTTGGTCATTGTTTTTTTCTGTCTGTCAATGGTATTCTTTGCATTCTCCCCAGAAACCACATTTCTGCAGCCATAAGTTTTTTTAGCTTGACTGTTCATTGTCAAAGTTTCACATCCATACAAAAGAACAGGCTCTATGTATCCCCTCAACACTCTTTTTCTCGTTTCAATTGACATCATTTTATTGGTCAGAATGTTTTTCATCTTGCTAAAGGCTACTTTTGCCATGGCGATTCTTGTTCTAATCTCTACAAGGCATCTCCCATCAGTTGTTATGACTGTTCCGAGATAATTGTACCGCCATCCACTCGTAATATCTACTAGATGGAAACAATGAATGATTCAATGCCACACACAAAAGTAGGTTTGGATCACACATGGTACATAATCACCTGGCCATCCTCACTGTCAGCCCTACACAGATTGGAAGACTTGAAAAGGTACAAAACGAAGCCATGCGCATCATTTTGGGCTGCACGAGAGACACCAGCTGTGTAGCAATGAGATACCTCCTTGACTTCCCGACAATGGAACACAGGATCAAGATCTGGAGAGCTCGTGCATACTTAAAAATAAGTGCAGATGAGCAGCACCCTCTGCATGACGCTGTATTCAGAGAAAAGGGTGACAGGCTAAAGAGGGGCAAATCATGGATGGGTCGGGCGGAAGATGTCGTCGGACAGGTCTGCAGTCTAACCAGTATCAACCCCGGCAAGGAATGGGTGCCGGTGCCTCCAGCTTTTAAGTGTACCTTCTCCTGCATTATCACACTCGACAGACGGTGCAGAGAGCAGAACCCTGCCGCTGTCAATGCAGAGGTTAACGCGCTCATCTATGATCACTCAGATAGCCCCGAAGTGCTCATCTATACAAATGGATCTGTTGTAAAGCAGCAGAGAAGTGCGTGGGCATTTACAGCCCGTTCAGCGGGCCGAACCGTTCAAGAATCCAGTGGTGCCCACTCTATGACCACGAGCAGCATGACGATGGAGGTGATGGCAGTTACACAGGCTTTCATATGGCTGGAATCACAGCATTATACCAACGTGTGTTGTACTAAGTGATTCAATGACCATGATTCAGAAGGTCGAAGCTGGATCTGTACGTAGACAGTGGACTGAGTCGCTGCGGAAGTCTGCTGTCCGCAAAGTCACCTTCATCTTCGTCCCGGGACATGCGGGAGTCGAGGGAAATGAACGAGCTGATAAATTGGCTGGCTCTGCACCCCCTGTAGATGGCCAGCCCATGGATCGTGCGGATGTTATTAACGCCCTTAAAGATATGGCGAGAACAGAGGATTTTGACGCCAGTGATTCCACATCGCTCTCCAGGATGAAAGACCTGGGAGTAAGAATCGGCACAGCCAGACGCGAGAGGTACATCGGGAAAACAAAGCGCCTCGTCAACCAACACAGAACTGGCACTATTAGCCACCGGACGCTGATGCATATGCTGGGGGGGGGGGGAGGATCTGAGCACCTATGGACATGTCCGGAGTGCAACGAAGATACCCCAACTGATAACTGATAACTGATGGTACATAATCAAATGAACTAGGAGGATAATGTAAATGTCCATTCACTGAGCATTGAAATTGTGGAAAATACCACGAAACACAACAAATAACATGACGCCCTACTGTCCAAATGGAAGGTCACATGTGGCGATATATTATCCTTCGACACTGAATCCGTTAATGAAGATGTCCATCCAAATATAAAGGGTGTATGTTTAATGACTGTGCAGTGTTTGAAAATATTGCAGGTCCAAGCTTTGTATTTACCTATTATGTTGCGTGAACTTTACAGATGGTAAATACAAAATTTGGACCGGCAATATTTTCAAACACTGCACAGTCATTAAACTCAGGCTCAAGACCCCCCTGCCATAACTGCAAAGTACTATATTGACAGTCAATGAGAGTTTTGACAGTAAGCACACGCTACTGTGGTAGCGCAGTGACTAGACGTTTGTCTGCCGGCTCTATGGTCACGGGTTTGAATCCATATCGAGAAGGATTTTTTAAACTGACCTGGCCTCACAGGCCGATCTAGTTTAAGATGTGTGCCAGAACATGCTGGGGGAAGTAAAGGCGGTGGACGTGATACTGGCCATGTCACCCACTGCCTGGCGAGGGTCACAGGCCGATCTAGTTTAAGATGTGTACCAGAACATGCTGGGGGAAGTAAAGGCGGTGGACGTGATACTGGCCATGTCACCCACTGCCTGCCGAGGGTCTCTACAAGTATGGCTCAAGCACCGTATACTTAATGAGCATCGATGCCTGTAAGGGTCCTTTAAATCATTGCATCAAACCTGCTGTGGGTTTGTGAAGCCTTGGGGCTATCACAAGTTTCAGGTCGGAGTGCCCGCAGGAATAGGTGGTTAGTCTCCTGCTCCCCCCCCCCCCCCCGTTCCCCGTAGCGGATGGCGAGTGCAGGCAAAAGTTCTGTTGTGCCTTCTTGCCAACAATGGAGTTATGTGTTTACATATTATTTTATTATTTTGTGTTGTTTCTCTTTATATATGTTTGTGTTGTCCTGTTCTTGAAAAAGCTTCTTAGAATAGAAAAGTCGGTTCTATACTGTGTCCTAGAATCCTTATCTTTTCATTTTATTACTTTATTATTATGTTTTTTGATTATTTCTTGATTTGGATCATTTTCACTCTATTTTCACCTGTATGGAGTACATTGTAAATTATGTACATTCTGCCTGTGTTTAGTATGTCTCTTCTTTTCACAGGAGCTTAATATACCTAATTGTTTGTAAATCAATTTAAAAAGCAATGTATCCAAGAAATAAATCAATATCAAAGAATAATAGTGCCTCATTTACACACAATGATGGAGGCCAGCATAGCAGAATGGACAAGAGCGTTCGTTCCTAAACTTCCGGTGTGCTGATGCTGGTGAAGTGAGTTCAACACCTAAACCAGTCAATTCGACTAAAATGTAGACTTCTCGTCCTTGACTTGGGGACATAAATTACAAGTACCTCTGAAGTCAGAGTGAGTTCGCCTAATGGCGAGGGACACTGGTAATAGGAAAAGCTAATCCACACACAAAAACCATTCCTGTGCTACTAGAGCAGCGTGTATGGACTACATTCCATTCAACGTGAGCGAGGCCAAAACAAATAAACCAACAAACAAACACATAATGATTGAAAACAAAGAACATAATAAATTGGGGCGTGGGTACATTTATCACGATCATAAAACAAACAATACGATACAGATTTACACGCATTACACCTGGTTCTACAGGAGACATTCGGGTGTGCTAGCTCCCAGGCACGCACAGACAGTTAATCGTTAGACAGTCTGATGGGAAGGCATCTCCTGAAACAAACAATGCGTCTTCACAGTGTTTGTATCTGCACTCGCAGGCATTCGAACACATGACAATGCTCACTCAGGGATGCGGCCGACTCGACATTCGTTGCTATAGCAACGGTGTATCGCAAATAAGTGTGGCCCGGTGAATTCAGTGCGATTTGATTACGAGCCAAATCTATCTCTTCAGGCCGCCGAATTCAGCCGGCTTATGGTACAGTCTGAGTTACTTATATTACATTCTGTCTCAACGTGCCACCTTATACTACATTCTGCCTAAAGAAGCCGGCTTATACTACAATCTGTCTGAATCAATCGGCTTATATTCGTCCATAAAGAGATGACAAACTATTGAACATAAACTTGCCAAGAAATCACAAACAGAAATAAAAATGCTGGAATTGACTGCGACGTCCTGTAAATGATATGCAAACTAACCATAAAACATTATTACAGTCTGTTTAAACCAGCCGGTTCACCGTTAGTGATCACGTCTGTCCACAGCCTTCTGTCTCGTGTATTGCCAATCTTCTTAAAGTCCATGTCGTGTGACTTTGGTGATCATGTCTGTCCTCAGCTTTATGTCTTGTGTACTGCCAATCTTTAATTAGTTCTTGCCGTGTGGCGTTGGTGATCATGTCTGTCCATAGACTTCTATCTCTGACAGCTTACTGCCAGTCGTCTATGATACCCACATTCCTACATTCCTTGTTAAACTGTCAAGCGTTTTCTCTCTTGGTCTCCGCCTGCTTCTCTTCCTCTCCAGTCTTCCGGTTGTTACTGCACACTTGATCTTTCCCCTTCTCATGACACTTCCACAGAAGGCGGACTGTCATCTCTGTAGAGTGACCAGCTCTCTTTGTGGGTTAACGTCTTTCAAGATGTCTTCATTGCTCTTTCTACCCCTTCACGGTGGTGAAATCATGTTTCTGTAAAACCACATCTTGACAGCTTCCACATAATTCCTCACTTGTCTGGTAATTGTCCATGATTGGCTTCCGTACATCACAATGGCCTCAATATAGTTATAATAACCCTTTCCCCCACCTCGATTGACAAGGATAAGATGTAGAGAATATTCTGTTTATACTCAATCTACTGACATTAGGTGCCATCTCTCAATATTCTGTTTGTACTACAGTCTACTGACATTAGGTGCCATCTCTCAATATTCTGTGTATACTACAGTCTACTGACATCAGGTGCCATCTCTCAATATTCTGTTTGTACTACAGTCTACTGACATTAGGTGCCATCTCTCAATATTCTGTGTATACTACAGTCTACTGACATTAGGTGCCATCTCTAAATATTCTGTTATACTTCAGTCTACTGACATTAGGTGCCATCTCTCAATATTCTGTTATACTACAGTCTACTGACATTAGGTGCCATCTCTCAATATTCTGTGTATACTATAGTCTACTGACATCAGGTGCCATCTCTCAATATTCTGTTTATACTACAGTCTACTGACATTAGGTGCCATCTCTCAATATTCTGTGTATACTATAGTCTACTGACATTAGGTGCCATCTCTCAATATTCTGTGTATACTACAGTCTACTGACATTAGGTGCCATCTCTCAATATTCTGTTATGCTTCAGTCTACTGACATTAGGTGCCATCTCTCAATATTCTGTTATACTTCAGTCTACTGACATTAGGTGCCATCTCTCAATATTCTGTGTATACTATAGTCTACTGACATTAGGTGCCATCTCTCAATATTCTGTTATACTTCAGTCTACTGAAATTAGGTGCCATCTCTCAATATTCTGTTATACTTCAGTCTACTGAAATTAGGTGCCATCTCTCAATATTCTGTGTATACTACAGTCTACTGACATTAGGTGCCATCTCTCACTATTCTGTGTATACTACAGTCTACTGACATCAGGTGCCATCTCTCAATATTCTGTGTATACTACAGTCTACTGACATTAGGTGCCATCTCTAAATATTCTGTTATACTTCAGTCTACTGACATTAGGTGCCATCTCTCAATATTCTGTGTATACTACAGTCTACTGACATTAGGTGCCATCTCTCACTATTCTGTGTATACTACAGTCTACTGACATCAGGTGCCATCTCTCAATATTCTGTGTATACTACAGTCTACTGACATTAGGTGCCATCTCTAAATATTCTGTTATACTTCAGTCTACTGACATTAGGTGCCATCTCTCAATATTCTGTTTATACTACAGTCTACTGACATTAGGTGCTATCTCTCAATATTCTGTTTATACTACAGTCTACTGACATTAGGTGCCATCTCTCAATATTCTGTGTATACTATAGTCTACTGACATTAGGTGCCATCTCTCAATATTCTGTTTATACTACAGTCTACTGACATTAGGTGCCATCTCTCAATATTCTGTGTATACTACAGTCTACTGACATCAGGTGCCATCTCTCAATATTCTGTGTATACTACAGTCTACTGACATTAGGTGCCATCTCTAAATATTCTGTTATACTTCAGTCTACTGACATTAGGTGCCATCTCTCAATATTCTGTTATACTTCAGTCTACTGACATTAGGTGCCATCTCTCAATATTCTGTGTATACTATAGTCTACTGACATCAGGTGCCATCTCTCAATATTCTGTTTATACTACAGTCTACTGACATTGGGTGCCATCTCTCAATATTCTGTTTATACTACAGTCTACTGACATTAGGTGCCATCTCTCAATATTCTGTGTATACTACAGTCTACTTACATTAGGTGCCATCTCTCAATATTCTGTTTATACTACAGTCTACTGACATTAGGTGCCATCTCTCAATATTCTGTTATACTTCAGTCTACTGACATTAGGTGCCATCTCTCAATATTCTGTGTATACTACAGTCTACTGACATTAGGTGCCATCTCTCACTATTCTGTGTATACTACAGTCTACTGACATTAGGTGCCATCTCTCAATATTCTGTGTATACTATAGTCTACTGACATCAGGTGCCATCTCTCAATATTCTGTTATACTTCAGTCTACTGACATTAGGTGCCATCTCTCAATATTCTGTGTATACTACAGTCTACTGACATTAGGTGCCATCTCTCACTATTCTGTGTATACTACAGTCTACTGACATTAGGTGCCATCTCTCAATATTCTGTGTATACTATAGTCTACTGACATCAGGTGCCATCTCTCAATATTCTGTTTATACTACAGTCTACTGACACCAGGTGTCATCTCTAAATATTCTGTTTATAATTCAGTCTACTGACATCAGGTGCCATCTCTAAATATTCTGTTTATACTACAATCTACTGACATCAGGTGCCATCTCTCAATATTCTGTTTATACTACAGTCTACTGACATTAGGTGCCATCTCTCAATATTCTGTTATACTTCAGTCTACTGACATTAGGTGCCATCTCTCAATATTCTGTGTATACTACAGTCTACTGACATTAGGTGCCATCTCTCACTATTCTGTGTATACTACAGTCTACTGACATTAGGTGCCATCTCTCAATATTCTGTGTATACTATAGTCTACTGACATCAGGTGCCATCTCTCAATATTCTGTTTATACTACAGTCTACTGACACCAGGTGTCATCTCTAAATATTCTGTTTATAATTCAGTCTACTGACATCAGGTGCCATCTCTAAATATTCTGTTTATACTACAGTCTACTGACATTAGGTGCCATCTCTAAATATTCTGTTATACTTCAGTCTACTGACATTAGGTGCCATCTCTCAATATTCTGTTATACTACAGTCTACTGACATTAGGTGCCATCTCTCAATATTCTGTGTATACTATAGTCTACTGACATCAGGTGCCATCTCTCAATATTCTGTTTATACTACAGTCTACTGACATTAGGTGCCATCTCTCAATATTCTGTGTATACTATAGTCTACTGACATTAGGTGCCATCTCTCAATATTCTGTGTATACTACAGTCTACTGACATTAGGTGCCATCTCTCAATATTCTGTTATGCTTCAGTCTACTGACATTAGGTGCCATCTCTCAATATTCTGTTATACTTCAGTCTACTGACATTAGGTGCCATCTCTCAATATTCTGTGTATACTATAGTCTACTGACATTAGGTGCCATCTCTCAATATTCTGTTATACTTCAGTCTACTGAAATTAGGTGCCATCTCTCAATATTCTGTTATACTTCAGTCTACTGAAATTAGGTGCCATCTCTCAATATTCTGTGTATACTACAGTCTACTGACATTAGGTGCCATCTCTCACTATTCTGTGTATACTACAGTCTACTGACATCAGGTGCCATCTCTCAATATTCTGTGTATACTACAGTCTACTGACATTAGGTGCCATCTCTAAATATTCTGTTATACTTCAGTCTACTGACATTAGGTGCCATCTCTCAATATTCTGTGTATACTACAGTCTACTGACATTAGGTGCCATCTCTCACTATTCTGTGTATACTACAGTCTACTGACATCAGGTGCCATCTCTCAATATTCTGTGTATACTACAGTCTACTGACATTAGGTGCCATCTCTAAATATTCTGTTATACTTCAGTCTACTGACATTAGGTGCCATCTCTCAATATTCTGTTTATACTACAGTCTACTGACATTAGGTGCTATCTCTCAATATTCTGTTTATACTACAGTCTACTGACATTAGGTGCCATCTCTCAATATTCTGTGTATACTATAGTCTACTGACATTAGGTGCCATCTCTCAATATTCTGTTTATACTACAGTCTACTGACATTAGGTGCCATCTCTCAATATTCTGTGTATACTACAGTCTACTGACATCAGGTGCCATCTCTCAATATTCTGTGTATACTACAGTCTACTGACATTAGGTGCCATCTCTAAATATTCTGTTATACTTCAGTCTACTGACATTAGGTGCCATCTCTCAATATTCTGTTATACTTCAGTCTACTGACATTAGGTGCCATCTCTCAATATTCTGTGTATACTATAGTCTACTGACATCAGGTGCCATCTCTCAATATTCTGTTTATACTACAGTCTACTGACATTGGGTGCCATCTCTCAATATTCTGTTTATACTACAGTCTACTGACATTAGGTGCCATCTCTCAATATTCTGTGTATACTACAGTCTACTTACATTAGGTGCCATCTCTCAATATTCTGTTTATACTACAGTCTACTGACATTAGGTGCCATCTCTCAATATTCTGTTATACTTCAGTCTACTGACATTAGGTGCCATCTCTCAATATTCTGTGTATACTACAGTCTACTGACATTAGGTGCCATCTCTCACTATTCTGTGTATACTACAGTCTACTGACATTAGGTGCCATCTCTCAATATTCTGTGTATACTATAGTCTACTGACATCAGGTGCCATCTCTCAATATTCTGTTTATACTACAGTCTACTGACACCAGGTGTCATCTCTAAATATTCTGTTTATAATTCAGTCTACTGACATCAGGTGCCATCTCTAAATATTCTGTTTATACTACAATCTACTGACATCAGGTGCCAGCTCTCAATATTCTGTTTATACTACAGTCTACTGATATCAAGTGCCATCTCTCAATATTATGTTTATACTTCAGTCTGCTGACATCAGGTGCCATCTCTCAAGGACGCACACGTCAAGACGAATTTATCCTGTCTCCACTCTCAACAAAAACATTAATAGATGTGCTACAGCTTGTTAACGCAAGGTTCTGTAGATCTCCTGTATACAGTTGCGATAGTAACAGCTATAGATTGTTACAGCTCGTGTGTGCCAAGTTGTATCTACCATTGTCTGCAGTGACAATAAGAACATCTACAAGTGTGTTACATCTTGTTTATGCCAGGTTCTGTCAGATCTATCTTTTGTCTGCAGTTACAATGACAGATCGCCTAACAGACTCGTACTGAAAAGCCTAAGGCTTTCATTGCTGGGTATTACACCCGAACCACTGTCTTGGTAAGGTGAACCAGCGCAGTAACAACAATACCACATCGTCTTCTAACATCAGCAACGTTTACTTTTTGTATTTGGGTCAGAAAGGCCACTTGGAAATTGACTGACAGCCTTATTTTCCTGTGTTATAACAGTCTTGGTTTCCCTTGTTATGACCGTCTCATTGTCCCGTGTTACGGTTGTTTCATGTTACAGTACAAAATTTGCTTCATAAGTGATGTTGAATGAAAGAATGTATGAGAGGAAATAGAGAAGAAGGGCAGAATGTCAGGCGGGCCTGCGTGCCCAATTCTTAACCCTTTGAAAATAAAGACTTTCTTTCGTTCGTACTATACATCTGAGACCAGCAGTTATCCTTAGTTGAGACATTAACCTACTGGTTGAGTGTGAACAAGGATAAGAAGTGGAGGAGATGGAGGAACAGCAGCCACAGTAGTATTAGTAGTATTTGTAGTAGTAATAGTAGTAGTAGTAGTAGTAGTAGTAGTAGTAGTAGTAGTAGTAGTAGTAGTAGTAGTAGTAGTAGTAGTAGTAGTAGTAGTAGTAGTAGTAGTAGTAGTAGTAGTAGTAATAGTAATATGCTATTTTATGAGAACCAAAGTACATGTGTATTTATTTATGAACTTTCTTAGTGGCCTCAAAGAGTACCCCAATTGATATTTATGTGTAATATGTGTACCCCATTGGAACTGACCAATCATTACTCTTGTTTACGTGTTCGTTACTATACTGGACACAGCACTAAGGTCTCATGTGTTTGTTATTTGACCTATGCTGCTTTAATGTACAATTATAAGACTTATGGTGCTATCTCAGTGGTTAGATGCTATTACTGGTATATTCCATGGTTGTGGGTTAATGCGGATGATAGACCTGGATAATGAAGCCATCTTTTATTTAGGGGTTTCAGGTTGGTCATGCGCCGAAGTACATTTGTTCCTGCAGCGTGTCGCTGTTGTCAGTTGGAGGTGACAGGTTCAAATCCCGGTCGGTAACTATAGCATTCAGTTTTAATGTTGTCTAGTGCGTCCTCTGGTCTCTATTGTTTCCCCATACTTCTATGTGCGGTGGAGGTTTGAATCGGAATGAGGAGAACCACAATGTCAACTTACTATTTCTTGACCCAGAATATGTAAAGGTCTAACCTACCACAACCCATCTCATCTAAGACAGAATCTGTCTTGTAATTACCTGCAGCGAACTCAAGAATTGCTTGCCTAAGGCGTTATGAAGCTGTAACCTGTAACAACATGTGTACAGAATGTAAACATATATACACAACCAGCGTGTCAAGCGAAAACTCAATCTTTGAACACATGTTCTATTTCTGCAGCAGACTGAACACACACTACCGTAAACAACCGATATTTCTGCAGTAGACGGGACACACACTGCAGAAAACAATCGATGCTTTTACGGTAGATTGAGTTGAGTTGAGTTGAGTTGAGTTAAGAACCGACATCACTGCACTCAGGACATTCCCATATGTGCTCTGTTCCCTCATTCAACAGCCAGCGAAAAGTCATACTACCAATCGTTCCCACTGCTATCTGATTTAAAGTTCTCCTGGTCTTCCCTCTCAGTTTGAGATTCTTCCAGAACACCTACCGATCCCCCACAATCTCATTCAGTCCACATACGGGTTCTCAATCTGTTCCCCAGCCTTCTCCATCTAGTCCCACAAACGCATGACCACCCCCCCCCCCCTGTCCATAGGCAATCTATCATCAAGAAGTGCATTCCCTATCAGCCTGTTCATTCCCCCCGCATGACCAGGGCAAATTATCCATACAATTCTCACAAGCTGTGACCCCTGAACGACGATAGCCATTCCACACAAAACATTCCTTTCTCCACCATACTAAGCATACTCTTTGAATCTGTAATTAATACAATGTGTGTATTCCTTTTAGCATAAATATTATTCAAGTATATGCCCCAACAGGAGAGTCCAGTGAAGATAGTGTTGAGGAATTTTATAATGACATAGAGTCTGCCTTAAAGAAATGTAAAAATTCAGAAATAAACATCATAATAGGAGACTTCAATGCAAAAGTAGGAAATCAAGGGGATAGATACACAGTAGGAAACTATGGTTTAGGAGAGAGAAATGAAAGAGAATACAGACTCGTAGAGTGGGCAAAAGAACAGGAAATGATTGTAGGAAACACCTGGTTCAAGCAACACACTAGAAGATTATGGACATGGAGGAGTTCTGATAGCAGGATTAGAAACCAGATTGACTACATTCTGATTAGCAGAAGATTTAGAAACGCATTAACACTAGCAAAAACAGTTCCCAGTGCTGATTGTTATAGTGACCACAGATTACTCACAGGAACATTGAGGATAAAGTTGAAGAAAGTCAAGTATATAACAGGAAACACTAAATATGATTTGTGTACATTGAGTAATGACAAGGAAATACAAAACAAATTCAACATAGAAGTACAGAACAGATTTGAAATTTTGTCTGATCTAGAGATCCTATTCCAGGATGTGGATGATCAATGGGAAACGTTGAAGAATTCAATCAATGTGGCTGCAGAAACAACTATTCCAAAATTAAAGAAGGTGGGTCGTAAGAAATGGATGACTGAAGAAATTTTACACCTCATGGAAACAAGAAGACTCAACAAACATAATTCTGTCAAATATGAAGAAATTCACAGACAAGTCAGAATATTATGTAAGGAGGGAAAAGAAGCATGGCTTGAGGAAAAGTGCTTAGAAATTGAAAACCAACACAACAGTCAAAATACCAAATTAGTGCACAAAAGAATTCAGGAACTTACTAATAAAAGGGCAAGTACATCAACAGGGTGTCTAAAAACTGAAGATGGCAAAATCATAATAGAAAAAGACCAGATTCTACATGTATGGGCAGATTATGTGAAACACCTTTATGATGATAACAGAGACGAACAGTATGATATTAGATTTAAAAATGAAGGACCGCCAATTTTGGAGATGGAGGTTCGAAATGTTCTTAAGCATATGAAAGCTGGCAAGGCCCCCGGTGCTGATAACATCACAACAGAAATGATTAAAGCTTTAGAAGAATTTGGACTAGAGCAAGTCACCAGACTGATGAACACATTATATGATACTGGAGATATACCTCCTGAATTATGTAACTCTGTATTTTATTTACTGCAATCCCAAAGAAATCAGGAACCTTGGAATGTGATCAACGTAGAACAATTAGTATAATTAGTCACATCAAAAAAATTTTGCTAAGAATTATCATGCAAAGAGTGAGGAAGAAGATACAACCTGAAATAGGGGAAGAACAATGTGGGTTTGTAGAAGGAAAGGGTACAGTAAATGCTGTGTATATGCTGCGAACAGTTATTGAACGTGCTATAGAAGTAAACAAGGATATACATCTTTGCTTTATTGACTATACAAAGGATTTTGATAGAGTTAGACATGTCAACATGGTGGATATGCTTGCAGATCTACAAATTGATGGGAAAGACATTAGACTTATAAAAAACATATATTGGAAACAGCAAGCTGCAATAAGGATTGATAATGAAGTGGGACAGTATCAGCCAATTAAGAGAGGTGTTAGGCCGGGATGTGTGATGTCTCCAGATCTTTTTTCCCTATACAGTGACAATATTTTCAGAAATGTAGAGGATATAAATGGAATCAGCATTGGAGGACGAAACATCAATAACATTAGATATGCAGATGATACAGTATTAATTGCAGACAATGCGCAGGACCTGCAACAATTAGTAGATGCGGTTGTTGTACACAGTGAGCAACTGGGGTTAGAATTAAATTGTAAAAAGACTCAGGTTATGGTCGTCACTAGGAAGGAAGAAGTGCCACAATGTAATATACAAGTAAATGGAAATATTCTTCAACAAGTGAATCGGTACAATTATCTTGGAACAGTCATAACATCTGATGGGAGATGCCTTGAAGAGATTAGAACAAGAATCGCCATGGCGAAAGTAGCCTTTAGCAAGATGAAAAACATTCTGACCAATAAAAAGATGTCAATTGAAACGAGGAAAAGAGTGTTTAGGGGATACATAGAGCCTGTTCTTTTGTATGGATGTGAAACTTGGACAATGAGCAGTCAAGCTGAAAAGCATCTGATGGCTGCAGAAATGTGGTTTCTGAGGAAAATGCAAAGAATACCATGGACAGACAGAAAAACCAATTACCAAGTACTACAGGAGACAAATGAACATCGTAAACTGATTAGAGAAATTAGACGTAGACAGTCAAAATTTTTTGGACATGTTATGAGAAGAAATGGATTGGAGAACTTAGTGACAACTGGCAAGATCGAAGGGAACAGACCAAGAGGAAGACCGAGAGGAAAATACCTGGATGGCTTGGCCACATGGCATGGACGAGACAGGAACTCTGAGCTGATCCACGACACTGGTGATCGAGTGAAATGGCGAGTCATGACCGCCCACGCTTTCCGGCATGGCACATGATTGATTGATTTGTGTTGCAGTAGTCTCCTCTAACCAACGGAATGCCGCTGTCACTGCTTCCACCTCCATTCTCATGCTGGAGGTCGTAGTCTCATATGCCAGACTCTCCTTTTTCAAATCTCGTCCAGTAGCCTTTGCAATAAAACCCTAGTAGATTGAACACACACTACCGCCAACAACCGATATGAGAAATAAATTCATGGTATTAATTGGCATTCATAGAAATAGAGAAAAGAAGTAGGGATTAGAAGATCCACTGGAAATTATAACAACTGAAAGCTATAGTGACCACATCAGGAATCGAACCTGTCTCTTCCTATCACGACAGGGCCTGGGTGCATAATAAGAACACTACATCCCACAGCCAGCTAGATACATCTCAACATGTACAATATGAAAACTTGTGGATTGCTTACTTCATCCTGTTTAAATTCGTTTTTGCTGATATAATCTTATTACATTTTATTAATATACTTTAAGACATGAAATTTTTATCACATTTTTTTAAATTTTTATTTTTGTGAGGATGCTCCTGACAGTTGTTAATGTATGTGTGAAAGTGTATATTAATGTCAATGATTTTTGATGGCGTGTGTGTGTGTGTGATTTTGCGTATGACTGAACATATATGGGCATGAGAGAGAGAGAGAGAGAGAGAGAGAGAGAGAGAGAGAGAGAGAGAGAGAGAGAGAGAGAGAGAGAGAGAGAGAGAGAGAGAATGAGTGATGATTTAGTGTGTTAATGATTGTGAGTGGGTATATGTGTGTGTAAGGAAGTGTGTGTGTGTGTGTGTTATTGTATGGATGTACCACTGTGTGAGAATTTGTGTATCTGCGAGTTTGTGTAAGTGACGTATGCAAGTTTGTATATAGGTATGTATGTATGTGTGTGTTTGTGTGTGTGTGTGTGTGTGTGTGTGCGTGTGTGTTTCTGCCTGCCTGTCTCATAACATAGTAATATGCATTATTTGTGTTTAAAATTGCCATTTGATGTTTTTCTGTCTGTGTGAATGTAACAAGCACAACAGCTAAATAATGTACGAAAGATGAGTGATTGGAAGGGCCGAATGTAAGACAGGGCCTGGGTGCATAATTTAAGACCCTTTGAAAATAAAATTCGTTCGTTCCTTAAAACACACACACACGCACGGGCACGCACGCACGCACACACACACACACACACACACACACACACACACACACACACACACACCATGTGTTTCTCTATAACGTATCGGACAATAGAACCATGGAATCGTGTCTTTTCTTTAAATATCACTTGGGGAACCGTTTGTAAAGACACGTGTATTGTAGCGCTCTGTGACGAAAGGGTTAAAGATGCAATTGGCATGGCAATGAAACAAGTAACCATTAAATAATCAAACTACTAAACAACCAGCCAACAAATCAGCTAAACAACGAAGCACTAAAGCAAACATTCATCTTACCAACTAATTTAACAACCAACCACATATCTAGCCAACAAAGCAAAGAGAGGCAAACAAAATAATAATAATCATCAACTAAGCAAGTACCAGATACATCCAACATTCAACCAAACCAAAAAAGCATCAAACAAACAAATCAAGAATCCAACCAACCATGCATCTAAACTAACCGTATAACTATATATAACTAGTATACGAACGACCAGCCTAACACTACCAACAAATAACTAAGCATCTAACCAACCAACCAACCAACCAACCAACCAAGCAAACATATTTCACATATACAATTGTGATTCGTGACAATGCTGTTTAATAACACAATCATATCGATTCAACATCATTAAGAAAGTATACTATTGTTTAGCATAAATACAGTTTACATATTGCTATACTATCTCATTTATTCTTGCTTGTAATGACACTTGTTACCACCATTACTTTTGATATCAAAAGCAAGATTTAATATGCATGTGTGTCTTTTATAAATATAAGATATACCTTTTTAAAGTAACATATTTTCATCACGGTTTATGTTCTTATAACAAGTTATACTTTACGAGTATATAAACAAATAAGTTACACTTTTATAACACAAGGCATAGGAGGAACAAGCTGAGATCATGACGATGACAGATAACCAGTATTTGCGGCATCTCCTCTGATCTAATCTTACATCATGTCATTTTGTTTCTCTTGGCCTTGCGGTGTGGAGGTGAAGCATGAAAAGCAGGAGAGTGCCCGTTTAAGGGCTTCATATATGGAGATTCCCATATATTCTCTGTGTCCATCGTGCACACGGTCAGTCTCGTCATCGTCCTATAGCCACGGAGCTGCAGTAGTGTAGTGGCTAGACACTCGCCTACTGGCTCGGCGGGGCATGGTGTCGAAACCTCATTAACTCGGATGTTTACAACAGATCCTGGCTCACATGTCGACCCAGCTTAAAACAGGAACCAGGAAATGCCTTGGGAAGTAAAAGCGGCGGATTGATACTGACCACATCAGCCACCTAATGTCAACTGGTTTATACAATTTAGCTCTAGCACCATATAATCAATGCGCCTTGACGAGTGTGAAAAGGTTCTTGACTTATTGTCCTGTCTAACTGGGCTGCCAGCCACCGCGTCTGGTCACTTCCATAAAGTACATAGTGTATTTTAATGACTGTGCAGTGTTTGAAAATATTGCCGGTCCATGTTTTGTATTTACCCTCTGTACAGTTCATGCGACATAATAGGAGAATACAAAACTTGGACCGTCAATATTTTCAAACACTGCACAGTCATTAAAAATACACCCTGTACAACTAAAACACACTTGACGTGTGTTCTCAACAAATGAGGAAAAACAACATTTATCAAAATAAAGTCAAGCAACTGACAAACAACCAGATCTTCCTTGTGGAACTTCACTTCAAGAGGTCAGTCATACACATAGTATTAACTACATATTATATATATTATAATCGTTTATTTTTTTTTAGGGGGGTGGGTGGGTGGGTGGGGGTGGGAGAGTCCCGCTAGCTTTTAAATCAAGCGTATTCTATACACGTTCTACTGCTTCTGGTGCAATATGCATCTGATATTTGCGTGTGAATTACATTTCCCTATTACCGGGTGTCCCTCGCCATCAGGCGAACCCACTCAGACTTCTGAGTTACTTGTAATTTACGTCCCCAAATCAAGGACGAAAAATCAACATTTTAGTTCAACTGACCGGTCTAGGAGTTGAGTCCGCTACCTCGGCATCAGTACACCGGAAGTTTAAGTGCCAGAGCTCTTATCCATTCGGCCATGCTAACCTCCATTTAGGTAGTAATGTAGAAAGAGATGAAAGTGGGGAATATACACGACAGCGACAGGAGCAAGACATCTGGAATATGATATCGAGACATTTCAAATACTGCTACAAGAGCAACGTTCTGCACGAGACTGACCACCAACTTTTGTTTATCGTTCACTCGCTTTGAACTCAAGCGTTGTCCATACACGTGTTACTACTACTAGTAGTGACAACTACTAGTGAGTACACTGGACTGATTTGTGTGTGTGTGTGTGTGTTAGCTTTCCCTATTACTCGTGTCCCTCGCCATCAGGCGAGCTCTCTCCGAAATCTGAGGTACTTGTAATTTACGTCCTCATGTCAAGGACGAGAAGTCAAACTAAGCTGTGTGTGGATTGAACCAACTACGCCACCATCGCCGTACCGGAATTTTAAGCGCGAGCGCATTTATTCTTTCAGCCACGTCGGCTGCCTAAGCCACAATATGGTGATGAGTGTTGGTAACACAAGGCAATAATAATGATGATGAAGAATGTTGGTAACGCAGGAGACAAAGTGATGATCATAAATGTTGGTAACAGGGGAAATAAACCTATATTTCCCACTGTTGGCTGCTGCATATTACATTCACTATCTTGATTTATCTTCCAAAGACAATCTTGCAGTTGGGGTTCTTTTTCTAACAATTTCTCACTTAATCTGCCTGGGCAAGATAGATCCGTGAGACATTTCTCTTCCCCTCTCCTGTAGCCTTTGTTTATTCAAACACTATCTTACAGTTGGGGATTACTAGTCTTCTAAAGTACTATAGATTTGTGTTTATTGAATACGACAAAACAAGATAGAAAGAGCAGTAATTTATTTCATTTTTCATTTTCTGCAGTCTTTGTTTATATACGTCTTATTTTTTTTTATCTTTCAAGTATAATCAATCAATGGGAGTTACTCGTTTGCTAGGCTAAAGTCTCGCCATCATCATCATCATCATCATCATGTGCCATGCCTATAAGCGTGGGCGGTCATGTTTCGCCACCTAACTCGATCACCAGAGTCGTGGATCAGCTCTGTGTTCTTATCTCCACCATACCATGTGGCCCCTCAATCTTGCCAGTTGTCACCAAGTTCTTTAGGTTACCTCTTCTCATAACGTGTCCAAACAATCTTAACTGTCTATGTCCCGAATCAGTTTACGGTTTTCATGTGTTTTATGTATGACCTGCTCATTGGTTTTTATGCCTGTCCATGGTATTCTTTTTACTTTCTCTCATACTTTCTCATATAGGATTAAGTTTAATTCTCACAGGTTTTTCTACATAGGATGAAGTCTAGTTCTCCTATGTTGTTTTTATACAGGATTCAACCTAATTCTCCTGTGTTGTTTTCATTTAGGATTTGGTCCAATTCTCCTTTGTTTTCATATAAGATTAACTCTAGTTCTCTTATGCTGTTTTCATATAGGATTCAGTGTAGTTTTCCTATATTGTTTCCATATAGGATTCAATCTAGTTCTCTTATGTTATTTTCATTTGGGATTCAGCCTAATTCTCCTATGCATTTTAATATAGGATTCAGACTAGTTCCGCCATGATTAAACTAAATCCTATATATAACAGCAACACATTTCCCCATGAAGGAGAAACTTTACATGCGACTTGATGTGTCCATTCTCTTATATGTGTAAGAGACTTGGACTCTCACTGCATGAACAGAGTTAAGCATTCAGGTTTTTGAACAGAAATGCTTTAGGAAATTTCTTATCATACGGAATAAAGAACACAAAACAAATACTTAAATGTTAGAGACATAACAAATATATATATATATATATATATATATATATATATATATATATATATATATATATATATATATATATATAAAGAACAGTTCAGGGGAAGGCAAGGGAAATCCTGCACTGGGGACATTAAAGAGTGGACAGGATGAAGTATTTCCAGACTGTACATTGCTGAAGACAGAAAGCAGTGGTGGCTGATTTTTTTTTTTTTGTTCGCTCGCTGTGAACACAAGCGTGCTACCACTTCTAGTGCACCGGACTGATTTTTGCACGTAGATTACCTTTCCCTACTACCAGTGTCCCTCGCAATCAGGAGAATCAATTCCAACTTCAGAGATGTTTAAGAACGAGCGCTTTTATCCATTCGGCCATACTGACCTACTAGACTTGCTGATGTTTCCATGGAAACTCCCCTATGACCCACATTCAGGGACTCTGGATGAGATGATGATGACGGTTTTCATGTCAGCCGTGCTCATTGCGTGAGTACCAGAAACTATTTCTACCGTGCTCATTGCGTGAGTATCAGAAACTATTTCAGAAAAAATGATGACAAGCAATATGATGACGATGATCTTATCATATGAAAGCTGATCACCAAAATATGTGCATGCTATATGATTTAATAGTAAATAAACAGTCTTGTGTCGTGGCACGAATTGATCCATGCCGTCGCAATTTGTGGAGAAGCATGATCACCCACGCCATCCGGCAAGGCACTGGATGATAATGATGAAATAGCGCTGCTGTATTGTCAGATTATGTTGTGTTATTGTGTTGAGTCAAGAACTGATCTCTCAGCACTCAGGACATTCCAACGTACTCAGTCCACATTTTCAACAGCCAGCCAAGAGTCAAAATACTAATGGTGTCGGTTGTAGTGTGAGTATGCGTCCATCTGACATGTCCACGGAATGCTGATGGTCGGTCGGATCCTCAGCTCACTGCCTGCCGCGCCCTTCTCTCCGTGCTATTATGGTGTATATTGTTATATATCATAATATAATAATATAAAGCACAGGATTGTGGACAAGAATCGGATAATAAAAACATTTGCTGCAGCATACAGACATGTGCATAATATGAAGGGAGGTCATTAAATAAGTTACAAATGTACGTGTATTAAAATGAAACATGATGAGAAGCAAACTTGAACACCGTGTGTGTTATTGCACTTAATACTTACATGTCTCGATTATTTCTCAATATAATCTTCACCAACTGATACTCTCAACCCAATGTTGTATCAGCACTTTGAACTTTCATCGCAAGAGTACATTCTCTGCTGTCTCAGCAACATTCGCACATCACTTCTTCTTTTGGCTAAGATCAAAGTGTAGTTCCTGCACTTGATTTTGCCAGGGGCCGGGATGATCACCCAAAACAACCGACACACAGGAACGCGGGACATAGAGGGGCGGCTCTGGCCCCTCTGGGGACCGTGAGCCCTTCTTTAAAAAAAAAATCCGTGAAACATTTGCTGTCCATTCGTGCTTTTAGTGAACTAACGAGATGGACATTTGCTTGGGCTAAGTTGAAATCATATGAAAGATTTCGAGATATGTGTCATCTAATTTCAATTTTCTATTTTGTTAACTGAACTAACTGTATGCCATCTGGCATTGTGGTGAAGCAGATTGTGTGTCCAAAGTGTCAATGAACTCCCAAGACAAACAGAAACACGCTGAATTGTTCACAATTACAAGAGGGGTCGTCAAGCATTTGTCCTCCACAGATCTAGGTTACACTATGTAGTATATGCTACTTCTTCAGTTGTTGTTTTCCTTGTGTTATATTTTGCTGAGGGAGAGGGCGCACTGTGCCGTTCCTCCTACATTTAGTAAACACATTTTGCATATCCTTTGCAGGATGTTTCACTCAAGCGTAGATTGATTTACCAGACAATTGTACTTTCAGTAGTTTGCTAATGCTTTATAAACAAGAATTTAGTGTGAAATCAACCCACTACCCACCTGTCAGCGCACATGACATTTAAATGTCATAATCTTAAGCCCATCGGCCACGTCGGCCTCTCTTCATGCAGTAGCTTTCCAATATGCAAAGGAAGTTTGTATCATAACTGATCATGCAGTTTGAGAATTATGCGGACATTTTGAGAAATTTATGGAAATTTGGAATTGTGTGGACATTTTGAGAATTGTGTGGACATTTTGAGAATTGTGTGGACATATATATTGAGAACTGAGTGAACATTGTGAGAATGTTGTGGACATTCCTGTCAAATGCCGAGTATCTGACTGCCATATGTGTATGAAATATTTGTTACTTGGCCATATACATTTCCCTGCAATTGACGAAACTTTCAGTTTCTTGGCTGAACGTGAAGAAAGACGTTTCCCTTACACTGAAGTACACTCAGATTCAGGATTGTACAGATGCTCCTATTTTCCCTTACACTGAAGTACACTCAGATTCAGGATTGTACAGATGCTCCTATTTTCCCTTACACTGAAGTACACTCAGATTCAGGATTGTACAGATGCTCCTATTTTCCCTTACACTGAAGTACACTCAGATTCAGGATTGTACAGATGCTCCTATTTTCCCTTACACTGAAGTACACTCAGATTCAGGATTGTACAGATGCTCCTATTTTCCCTTACACTGAAGTACACTCAGATTCAGGATTGTACAGATGCTCCTATTTTCCCTTACACTGAAGTACACTCAGATTCAGGATTGTACAGATGCTCCTATTTTCCCTTACACTGAAGTACACTCAGATTCAGGATTGTACAGATGCTCCTATTTTCCCTTACACTGAAGTACACTTAGATTCAGGATTGTACAGATGCTCCTATTTTCCCTTACACTGAAGTACACTCAGATTCAGGATTGTACAGATGCTCCTATTTTCCCTTACACTGATGTACACTTAGATTCAGGATTGTACAGATGCTCCTATTTTCCCTTACACTGATGTACACTTAGATTCAGGATTGTACAGATGCTCCTATTTTCCCTTACACTGATGTACACTTAGATTCAGGATTGTACAGATGCTCCTATTTTCCCTTACACTGATGTACACTTAGATTCAGGATTGTACAGATGCTCCTATTTTCCCTTACACTGATGTACACTTAGATTCAGGATTGTACAGATGCTCCTATTTTCCCTTACACTGATGTACACTTAGATTCAGGATTGTACAGATGCTCCTATTTTCCCTTACACTGATGTACACTTAGATTCAGGATTGTACAGATGCTCCTATTTTCCCTTACACTGATGTACACTTAGATTCAGGATTGTACAGATGCTCCTATTTTCCCTTACACTGATGTACACTTAGATTCAGGATTGTACAGATGCTCCTATTTTCCCTTACACTGATGTACACTTAGATTCAGGATTGTACAGATGCTCCTATTTTCCCTTACACTGAAGTACACTTAGATACAGGATTGTACAGATGCTCCTATTTTCCCTTACACTGAAGTACACTCAGATTCAGGATTGTACAGATGCTCCTATTTTCCCTTACACTGAAGTACACTTAGATTCAGGATTGTACAGATGCTCCTATTTTCCCTTACACTGAAGTACACTTAGATTCAGGATTGTACAGATGCTCCTAAGATTCATCCTCAGTAACAAAATTGCTCACCTTCATCTGATTTTAAGAGAGATTTTTTTCAAAGACAGGCTCATTCGGTTCATTGTTTATTTCCAAATCAGTTGTCTGTGCATCCTCCTTGAGCACGGTCGTCATTTTCATTTTCTCCATGCGTGTGTATGGAACACCTAGCAATCTATAACCCAGGTTAATCATTAAGTTGGATGATGCTGTCAACCAATGGCACCTTTATGAACTACCAACTATCATTTTCAGCCGCGATATTTCTGCTTACTGTATTATTGACTGATTTTCTATTCAAATACAGAGCTAGTTTATTTTGATTAGAACCAAATTAATATAATTACTTTTTTATTCAAGGAACATTCATTTAAATGTCTTTCATGCAAGAAATAAAAGTGAAACTGGGTGTAAAGATGAAAACATAATTAAAACAGCCAGTGAGATTGCTTTCTGAGGTATGCCAGTTTGGACTTTGCTGCCAAAGCGAGTCAAGATGAAGTCATGATATTTCAACCTGAAAACAGAAAGACATACAAGTGTTGATAATTCATATAATTAGATTTAATTGTCACTGTCTAATGTTTGTGATAATCAGTGCAGTTAGCATGTTTACTGAAGAAAACATAGCCAGTGACATATGCTGCTTATTTGGTATCATGCAATAAAACTGTGCACATATTAGGTTACTCAAGGTGTGGGGTCATCTCTTCAATTCAGGCTGTCCGTATTAACTGATTCAGTGCCAAAGGATAATGTTGTTTGTCCATCATGAATGATTATGACCATTCATTTCATCCAGTGGGGTTGAAAGTATGGAGCCGTGGGTTCTAAGATGGGTGATAAGGCCTATGTTGGCTCGAAATGTTCTTTGATAATGTGGGCAAATGATAATATATCACTACATGTGACCACCCATTTTGACAGAAGGACGATATACCGCCATATTAATATCATCGTGTTATCTGTTTTGTTTCGTAACATCTTCCGCAGTTTCAATACTCAGGGAGCGGAAATGTACATTATAATGCTTGTTCCTGTGAATGTGTGTCATGGTTGGTCCAAACTTACTTTTTGTTTTGCACTGAATCAGTTAACAGATTTATGCATGCCTGTTTTATAAATGCCGGCTCCGTGGATAAGGAGTTACAGTCGCAGTTCGTAATCTCGCAAACCCGCGTTCGAAACACAGCTGCGGGTTATTTGGCAGCAGACAGCCCTTCATTTGTTTTTTTTATGAAATGGTATGGGTGCAGGTCGTACAGAAAGCCATGGTAAACTACTGAACGTAAATTTGACAAGAGATCACAACAGCAAAACATGCCGGTGTTGACTGCAACGACCTGTAAAAGATATGAAACTGACTTGTTTTCATAAATATCGTTCTTAGTTTACCCCTTCCTCTTGTCCCCAGTATTGTGCCTTCTGGCACTCTCTTTGATGTATCGTCCTTAGTTTACCCCTTCCTCTTGCAAGTCGCAAGAAGTGAACGTATCAGTGAGCACAGTGCACAAGATTCTTAAACAACGATTAAATTGTAATCCAAACAGGATTTCTTTGTGTCTGAACTAAAAGAGTGTGATAATCAATCCAGAGTCAACTATTCCATGTGGTTTCAAGCATTGTTAGCTAAAGAAGACGAGTCAATTCTCGATCTACAATCTTCTCTGATGAGGAATGGTTTCATCTATCTAGATATGTTAATGGCCAAAATAATCGTATTTGGTGCACTTGTAATCGCAATGCATTTCATGAAGTGCCTCTATGCGATGAGAAGATTAGGGTTTGGTGTGCCGTCAGTATAAAACGTTTTATTGGACCCATTTTCTTCAATCATCTCATCTCATCTTCTTCTTCTTCTTCTTCGTCCATCCGGAGTTTTTTTTTCGGACGTGATTGCGTTGTGCCTGTTTACAGCAGAGCTGCGTTCTTGCGCCGTTAGGCCGACACATCCGACTTCTGCGGGCATTTGTTGACCGGGTTAACCTTCCCGGATCTCATCTCATCTAATCTCATCATGTTCCTCTTGTACTTTGCGGTGTCGAGGTGAAGTATAAACATCGTGAGAGTGCCCGATTATGGGCTTCATGTATCGATATTCCCATGGACTCTGCTATTCCTTCCGTCCAACGTTTACGTTTTCTTCAATAACACTATAAATGCTAATCGGTACCGTACTGACATTCTGGAACTTGTTAAAAACAGCAGAATGGGCGTGAAATTGAAGAAGTGTGGTACCAGCAAGATGGTGCAACTGGACACACAGCTAGAGCATCACTGCCTTTTTTTTGAAGAAATTTTCGCAAATCGCGTAATATCTCGTGGGATTTGGTCTTCTCATTCATTAGATCTGTCTTCATTAGATTATTATCTATGGAGTGTTTTGAAAGGACATGTTTAAAAAAATAATGTACACACAATTGAGGACCTGAAAGAAGCAATCAGAATTACCATTAAAGAAATAACAAACGACACGTTGCAGAAAGAGGAAAATATGTTAGTTGTTTTTGTGCTTGTTGATCTCATAGGATCAATTCTGTATTTGATTTTATTTACAGACAATAAATTAACTAAAGGGGATTAGGGAAGTGTCGTGTAGGTCAGAGGTTAGGTCGTCCACCTCTCTTTTATGCAGAAGTGTGGTTCATGGTGTTCACTGTGTGGAGTTTTAGAAACAAGAAAAGGATGCTTCAGTCCACGCTGATCTGGGAGTGATGGTAGGACTCTAGTGATCTTGAACTAGTGCGAAATCTTGGAGGATCGTTGAGAACATTGTACAGGTTACAAATCTCTGAATAGTTGAACATTGACCAGAGAAAACTGAATAATCCACTGCCCTGGCAACATTGTAAAATTAGAAAACATACCCTTAATAATACTGTTTGTAGAATGTGAGTCTGATGTACACATCTAGATCCTCTCTCGCCTGATGTACACATCCAGATCCTCTCTCACCTTATGTACACATCCAGATCCTTTCTCACCTGATGTACACATCCAGATCCTCTCTCACCTTATGTACACATCCAGATCCTCTCTTGCCTGATGTACACATGCAGATCCTCTCTCACCTTATGTACACATCCAGATCCTCTCTCACCTGATGTACACATCCAGATCCTCTCTCACCTTATGTACACATCCAGATCCTCTCTCACCTGATGTACACATCCAGATCCTCTCTCACCTTATGTACACATCCAGATCCTCTCTCACCTGATGTACACATCCAGATCCTCTCTCACCTTATGTACACATCCAGATCCTTTCTCACCTGATGTACACATCTAGATCCTCTCTCACCTTATGTACACATCCAGATCCTCTCTTGTCTGATGTACACATCTAGATCCTCTCTCACCTGTACAAATAAAGTAAAGGACCCTTGTACCCGCCTTAAGGTACATCGGGTGTATCGTGCAAGGCCTGAACCTACAGAGACCAATAGGCACTGGGTGGGTCAGGTGGTCAGTGTCAGGCCGGACATTTTTACTTCCCAGGACAAATTCCTGGTGCCCACTCCAGGCGGGGTTGACCTGGTAGCGTTGGGCAATTTTACATTCCGTCATCATCATCATAAAAAAAGCAGTCATTTACTGCCTATAATACCTCGCGGTGTAGGACAGGGGTGTCTTGAGCCTGAGGAATTAAGGCCGCGAACTGTGCAGGTTAGTTTTCTTTTTGTCCCGGACAGAAAATACTCCACACCTTACCGATGATTCGAACCCGGATCTCCCGAATGAGAGCCCGGCATTCTAGCCACTCGGCATATTCAAACCCATGCCCACATGACCAGCAGGCACGCCTCTAGCCACTACACCACTGCTTTCAGCCCTACCTGTGCTACTGAGTTTTTGCACTGGGCTGATATTCTATTGGTGTGGTCTATTGGAAGAGACTGGGCACTTATAGCGATATCCATGTACAATAATACAGAAGTGACCTTTGACCAAAAACCCAAAACTCACTATATTCCTGTACGTAACTGCCAGGGAAGGTTCCAAACCGGCCGGTTGTCATCGACATGCCCGTAAACCAGCCATCATCACAAATTTTGGTCACCAGGAGCTCTTCACCTGCCAAAAACTCAAGCTCATCGTCGTTGTGGGACTTGTAGGCACACACTGCTCTATACCTGCTCACAGACAAGGTTGAAATTCATTGACATTCATTGGCTGACATTGGCAGGCTAGGGGAAACAATCAGATATTTCAGGATACACTTAAGCTAGTTGCGTGTCCTTTACAGGATATTGCAATCAATCAAATCACTTATGGCTGTTTGCGATTTAACATAATATAATAAATGAATTGTCCCTAATCAGTTTCCTGCTACCCATCAATGAATGCCCGAAGAAGTCGGATGTGTCGGCCGAAAAGCGCAAATATCGCAGCTCTGCTGTAAACAGGCACAACGCAATTGCGTCTAAAACAAACATTCCGGACAAATGAAGAAGAAGAAGAAGAAGAAGAAGAAGAAGAAGAAGAAGAAGAAGAAGAAGAAGAAGAAGAAGAAGAAGAAGAAGAAGAAGAAGAAGAAGTTTCCTGGTATGGGCCTGGGATGTGATATCACCATCACATTATGTGGGCCTGAAAGTCAAGAGAAATAGGTAGCCAATCTTGCCCTCACTTTGGCAAGCGACGAGACCAGGCATCTAACCTGTGTCCGACAGTGCTCATGACATTACCAGTGTGGTTCGCTGTCAGCAAGCATACCCGGCATTTGTGATTTACTCGACAATTTTATGTTCAGTAGTTTGCCATGGCTCTCTGGTTGGCCAACGCCACATACCATTAATATCAATGCAAATGATCTGTTTCCAAACTGCTTGTGGCTGACTTGTACCCTGAGCTCGACATGGGAGGATTGGGAAACTGCGTTTCACTAAACCTAAATTCACAGGTGCCAACAAATGACACACTAAATAACAAACAATCGTAACACAGTTTAAAGACATGGCAAGAGGCCTGATTTCATAGTTTTATCTTTATCCCAAATGGCTCGGTCTCTTTCCACGCCGATAGCGTCGCACAAAGCACGAACTGCGTAGCTCCAACGATAACCCACTGGAGTCTCCAAGAAAAATGCAATCATGAACCGAACGACATGGGCCGGAATCGAACCCACAACCTTCTGAGCACGTGATATTTCGAGATGGAGACTTCCTCACACAGTATAAGCATTCCAGTAGCACGGTGGTTGTAACACGTCAAGTTCAACCGTACTCCTGGCTGGACGCACATTACATCCACGCTCCAGAATCCTTAAATATGTGACCTCATCTGTCCCTGTACCTTCAAGTGGCAGCTCTTCATAGAGTCATCTAAACAACACGGCGTGTAAAGGCAGGAGACTCGACTTCATTCGTTTTATCCCAAACGGTTCGGTCTCTTTCCGTAGGACGGCCTGCCAAAAGCAAAAACTCCATAGCTCCAGCGACGACCCACGGGAGTCTCCGAGAAAATTAAACTCTTGAACCGTACGTTGTAGCCCGGAATCCAATCATCAACCTAGAGAGTTCGAGGCAAGGGTGTAACCATTTGGCCACTTAGACTCTGAGGTAGATAGTCTTCTAAATACCTCCTTTGTCTATTGAGTTTTCCAGATACCGGTATCCTTGAAGCCTCAAATCCACTTTCTTGTTGTTATATGCTTCAGTAGGCCTGGAGGTATATCCATGGGAATCCTTCTAAGAGAGAGACAAACTGGCAGTCTGCTTCCTCTTCTGCGCCCTTTCCCCCATTGGAGCATCGTTAGTCAGCCAAACCATGCTAAGCCATCCTATCCTTTCCTGTTTTCTGCAGCTTCCCTTTTGAACTCATCAATTATTCATCTTTGTCTTTAACTTTCTGCTCCATAATCCCGCATACCGCGTTCGAAACACACCTGAGGGCGATTTGGAAACTGACCGCCTTGCGTTGGTTTCCATACAACAGTATGAGTGCTGGTCTTTCAGAAAGCAATAGCAAACTACTGACGCAAACTTGCCCAGGAATCACATACAGCCAAACAATGTTGGGATTGACTGCTATGCCTGTAAATAGATGCATATGACTTTTTAATATCATTTGCCCGTGGTTTCCAGAGAAAGACCTTTCTTGTTATACTATTATCCCGTTTTCTCAACATTAATCCTATTAGGAAAAAGCAGATGTCACGATGTTTTCCAATGCCTCTTTTCTCATCACATGACCAAATAAAACTGGTTGTCTCTTTCTTATTGTTGTATATAATGTTCTAGTTTTATTAGCCTCTTTCATACAATCGTTGTTAGTCACTCCGGCAGTCCAAGGAATTTGCAACATTCGTCTCAGGAATGGGTTACAAAGTCTTTAAAGCTTGTTCATTTACATTCCAAGATCAACTGTCATACAGCAAAACAGGCTTTTTATAGCTTGTGGATTAGCTTTCTCTATTACTACTGTTCATCGCTATCAGGAAAACCCACCTCGACTTCTGAGGTACTTGTAATTTACGTCCCAGGGTCAAGGACGGAAAGCCAAAATGTTAATCCAACTGACCAGTGTAGGGGTCGAACCCGCTACCTCGCCATTAGCACACCGGAAGTTGAAGAGCTAGCCCTCTTATTCATTCAGCCTTGTTGACCTCAGCATTTGAGACATGATTCTGTTCATTAAACATGACCAAAAATACAAATAATCACAACAACAGAAATGAGATTCCTGAGACGAATACTCAACGTATCAAGAAGAGATAAGATCAGAAATGAAGAAATCAGGACTAAAGTGGGGGTTATAGCTGCACTAGATTTTATTAGAAAGCAGCAAGTCAAATGGTTTGGCCATGCAAATAGGTTACCAACTAACAGTATACCCCAACAAGCAATGATGTATGGACCAGAGGGAAACAGAGGAAGAGGCCGACCACGTAAATGATGGACGCAGGGAATAACAGAGTCCATGGGAATCACGATACTAGAAGCCCATAATCGGGCACTCTCCCGCTGTTTATACTTCACCTCGACACCGCAAGGTACAAGAGGAACATGATGAGATGAGATGAGAAAGATACAAATATAACATACTTTTTTAGCATGAGATCTTCATCCGAACTAAGCGACCATGATTTGCTGATTTCATTAGCAGACGAAGAGGGTTTACTTTGTACTTCTGACTTGTACGGTGTACTGGTAGTAAACGGCTCAGAGAAGTCTGATCTATCCATGGTAACATCAAAGTCTTCGTCAGTCAACTGGGGACTTAGGATTCCTTTCTGATCAGAAATGTTGAACTCTGGATATTCATCAGATGACAGAGACCCATAGGAAAAAGCTCCGACTGGTCTGTAGGAGTATTCTGACGTGTCAGGTGAAAACTTGGCAAATATATCTGATGGTGCCTTGAGAGGTGACGCTTGAGTCTTCCAGCTCATGGGGGACAATACTTCTGGTGTTCCTATTGATAAAATCACACAGTTGGTTATGAATAATTAGAAATAAATTAAAGTTATTTTTTAGCACAATGACATCATCATCATCATCATCATCATGATCATCATCATCATCATCATCATCATGATCATCATCATCATTATCATCATCACCTTTATCATCATCGTCACAAAACTTTCATCTTCTATCCTCACGTTTCATGGTAGCTTACTTAGTTTTGACACAGCTACCAGTCATATGGGATTACTAGTGGCTACTAGATTTGTCTAGATTCATCGTCTAGTTTCCTCATTTAGTATGTACAGACTTGTAAACATCTTTAATGTGCGTTTTCGTGTTTCATTTTCACTGGAATATCTGAGAGGATCCAGAGGTGTCAAATTCCAAGATCATAGGTCACCCCAAGTCATACACCCTGAAACTAACACCCAGATCTCACACTCAAACCAACTACCCAGATCACACGCTCTCAAACCAACTACTCAAATCACACACTCTCAAACCAACTACTCAAATCACACACTCTCAAACAAACTATCCAGATCATACACTCCCAGACCAAACATCCTGATCGTACACTCCTAAACCAACTATCCAGATCACTCATCAATAACCCACCTCAAACTAACCTATAAAATATTGCAATAAGTGATAAATAAGGAGCTCTTGCTTATCATTTAACACGTTTCCCATATCGTGGACTTGAAACGAAATGAAACAGAAATTTAAAAAATCACAGAGAAAAGGAATGGACAAAAATGCTTTCAACATCATGAAATCAGTATTAACAACTAGAGGGATAGGACATCGAAGTCAACCCAGGAATTTTTGGCAAGTTTACGTTCAGTAGTTTGCCATTGCTTTCTGAACGCTCGGCACTGATACCGCTGAATGAAAACCAGCGCAAGGCGTCAGTTTCCAAATCGCCCGCAGCTGTGTTTCTAACGAGTGTTTGCGAATTCATAACCACTTCACCACTGCGCGAGCAGCTGAAAAATAGACATTGCATTAAACATGAGAACTACTATATGGTGCAGAAGACTGGACATTGAGCAAGCAATTAGAAAGTCGAATAGATGCCTTGGAGATATGGATATACAGACTAATATGCTGTATTTCATGGAAATAAAAACAATCAAATAGAGATGTTCCAGAAAAACTGGAAATGAAAATTCAGTTGAAGAAAGAAATAAAAAATAGACAAGTGAAATATTTTGGCCACGTTAAATGAATAATACTTTTATAAACACATATTGAAGGGTGAGGACGAAGGCAAGCACGAGGTAGACAACGATATAAGCAGTAAGATAACATCAAGAGACGGACGAACAGCAATCTGAAAGAATGCACAATTAAGGCGAGAGACAGACAGTGTTGGTGATTCATAGCAGCCAACCTTCATTGTGAATACGGCACCTGATTAAAGGCTTATGATCCTGGGATTGTTAAACACAGCTAGCTCACATGTGTATGTCTGTACAATGCCAGATACGACACTGATTACAAATAATATAGTAGTTAATGAATGTGTTTTACTACAGTGCTAAACTGCTTATAGAAATAACACATGTTGACTCATGTATATGTTACGTGAATCATGGCAATCCTCTTCTGCTTGGGTGCCAGCGAGTGCAAAGAGATAATGCTGGGGCAGGTCTACAAATATGCATCGACGATTGGGGCTTGTGAATCAATCACACTTGTTGCTGGCAATCTGATATGCATGTTTCTGGCTTGGGGTTTTGGTTGCGGCGCTTGGACACATATATAATTCTTGGATGTACAATGAATGTTCTATGAGCGCCGGTACTACAGAATTCACAACAGCTAACTCTTTAAGCCAACTCAACGCAACTCGATCGAACAACGGGACACAATTCAAATTTACACCTTCTTTTTTACTTCACACATTTAACAATACACAATGTCATATACACCACTTTTAAAAGATACTGCCAAACGGTAACTCAAAGTGTAAACACAATAACAGCAAACAACTCGTCGGTCCAGAGGCAAACCATTTGACAACGCGAAAGCATTGATAAGTCGAAGCCGGCTGACATGATCATTTTCAACAATATTTATTTCCTATGTACAGCTGGTGCTCCGTATGCATAAATATATTAATAATAGAAATATTGATAAACATATCGTTCTTGTACAGCCAAGAGGGCCGGTATTATAATACAAGCATCGTCACACACAATTGCACCTAGTCTCTAAAGCTTATGACAATGTTCGATAAGCTAACTGTCAGCCTCACTGCTTCTGATCCGTTGACCTCGCTGTCACCTTGGCCAATCACCGCCGAGGCGGCGTTAATTGATAATTTCATGGCCTGTGTTTGATCCTGCCTGAGAAGACGAAGTCTCTAACGATTCAATTCTTCTATCAAGTCGTTGTTCCTAGCCATCACTGCTATCTCCTTAAGGTTCGTTGCTAATATATCTCCGCGAACAAACTCCTGCCGCCTTTCATGCCGTCAGCCCAAGGTCTCTCTGTTGTTGTCAAACTATCGCTGTGACGTTTCTACATTCTCACGTCACACTTGGCGACTTTTTCTATCTCTTGTTTAGAGACTATTTCTAAGATTCTTTATGATTTGTCCATTACGTCATTTATTCTGACTCGCCACTTGGCAGACACCTAGAGTCCACAATAACGTCACAACAATAACTACACAACCTAACCACATATGTAGTGGCACATTTTGTGGCCGTGCTACGGAGCTAAGATCCACGCCTCAACTCGACGGTGGCGAAGTCCAACTGATTGCCGGCAAGAGACGTTGCCCCCTGCTCCGCAACCCGCCTCGCTATTTTCACGCAAGGCATGATTCTCAATCTTCTCATCTTCACGCGGGACTGCGTGAAGCTCTAGACTGTCTGTACCGAGTGGCCCATGACCTGACCTACGTCCATGGCATTGGGCAGTGTGAAGTGTCAGGTTTTCACATATACTAAGTCAGGTAACATGAAGTAAGGTAACCAGCTACTTTTAAAAGAAAACATATTTTCCTTCCTTGAAAAATTCTTTGCACCCATTTTGTGAAATTAGGTAAATGTGGTCACGAGACAGATGCTGCGAGCTGTTAAGCATTCACGTATTGTAATTCCTTGGCAGATATTGTGAGATATTAAACGTTCACGTATTGTAATTCCTTGGCAGATATTGTGAGATATTAAACGTTCACGTATTGTAATTCCTTGGCAGATATTGTGAGATATTAAACGTTCACGTATTGTAATTCCTTGGCAGATATTGTGAGATATTAAACGTTCACGTATTGTAATTCCTTGGCAGATATTGTGAGATATTAAACGTTCACGTATTGTAATTCCTTGACTAATAAGTTGAGGTGTTAGGCATTCACATATTTTTGGTTTCGGCATAGTGAGATGGGAGTGGACATCACTCCAGATCCATACACTCATATCTGCCATGAAAGTACCACTCTCTTTAATATTAGAAATATTCCATGACCCAGGTTTTAACGGGTTCATGGCCACACAGTGGCAAAAGTGAAATCATCAACTTATTAACATACATTGCAGCATGTTTCACCAGTGTGTTACCAGGTCCTGTATAGGAAGCAACATAGTAACATTGTAAGCTACCATGCATACTGAGTTAAGATGAGTTGAATTGAGTTGAGTTGAGTTGAATTGAGTTAAGTTGAGTTGACTTGAGTTGAGTTGAGTTGAGTCAGGAAGCGACATAACAGCACTCAGGACATTCCCACACGTGCTCCCTCCTTATCTTCAACAGCCAGCGAAGAGTTCTAAGACTATTATACATGTCGTAAGAGACAACTAAGGAGGGTTGAACTCGGGGCTGTCTTCCCCATCCCATAGAAAACCTTAACTACAAAATCCGACCAACCACAAACAAGCCAAAACATACAGAAACACACAAAACCCAACCAACAAACAGGCAAAGAGGCTCTGCCAGGGTCCGTGTGACTCCGTGTGCCGAGTGACTTCCTTTACACTTAGGACAATCTTCAGAATTGACACCTGGCATACATAATAAAAGATAGGATGACATGGCGTCAGTTGGTTGGTCAACTACGCTGCAGTATTTGACCGACGTTCATGTTGTGATGTGTCATCCTGTTCTAGTAAAGCTGACCGTTTACTTGTCGTTTTCTGGGTGATTAATTCATTGTATTTCTAAGCTTGACCGCAGTTCCACTAATTCTAGTTTTAATCATCACCCCTTCCCAAAGGGCTTGTGAACGCGGTTTGTGAGCACGCATACCCGGGTGCTGGTTTTTTTCGAAAAAGGTATAGGAGCCGGTCGTTCAGAAAGCAATGGCAAACTACTGAACGTAAAATTTGCCCAGGAATCACGAACAGCGTAAATGCTGGGGTTGACTGCTACGTCCTGTGAAGGACATGCAACTTAATTTAAATAATAACTTCCCATGAACTGCTACTAACTGTTTGCTATTTCATCTTTGTAATCTGGACAGAAATCGTGCAATATTTTATATACAGCGTATGTGTTTAAATGTCAAGTTCTTGTCGATTTTTCTGTGTGTTGTTGTTTATATGCTGACGATAAGCGGTCAAGCTGAAAAACATCTGATGGCTTTGGAAGTGTGATTTCTGAGGAAAATGCAAAGAATGCCATGGACAGACAGAAAAACCAATGAACAGGTCCTTCAAGAAACAAACGAAGATCGTAAACTGATTAGAGACATTAGACGTAGACAGTCACAATGTTTTGGGCATGTTATGAGAAGAAATGACTTGGAGAACTTCATGACAACTGGCAAGATCGAAGGGAAGAGACCAAAGGGAAGACCCAGAAGTAAATACTCTGGTTGGCTTGGCCACATGGCTTGGTCGAGACAAAACCACGGAGCTGATCCACGACTCTGGCGATCGAGTGAGATGGCAAAACATGACCGCCCACGCTTATCGGCATGGCATATGATGGATGGATGGTTATGCTGACGAAGGCTTTGGCGGCAAAGTCCACTTTTTTAACTTGTGTTTGTGTAAAGCTTACAGTTTATTTCTAATTTAAAGGTGATTTATGTCAGTATGTGATACAGGACAGACGCAACAGCAGCAGCATGTGAATCAAACCCATACACCAGCACACGTTACCTCTGACTGATGTTGTATCCAATGAAGGTGGAGCATTCTTTGTGGACGGTTCTCTGATGACCTTGACATACGATGCCGGGAATATACCTTGCCGGTCCCCAATACAGCCTTGGAGCCAGTTTTCATCAACTCGCCTTAAAATGGTCACAAAATCTCCCTGTTTATAAGTAAACAGTATATCATCAGTGCTACATATGCCAATAGATATATGTTATTAGTTTATTTAATTGCGGTCAATTGGTCCCGGGTGACCCAGTATAAAATGAATACCAGGCTGTCCAATCTAAAATAGGTACGAGGTGATGCAATCTAAAATGGAACCAGGTGACCCAGCCTAAAACTGGTCCCAGGTGACCCAGTCTAAAATGGGTCCCCGGTGACCCAGTCTAAAGTGGGTCCCAGGTGACCCAGTCTAAAATGGATCCCAGGCTGACCCATTCTAAAATTGGTACCATGTGACCCAGTCTAAAATGGATCCCAGGTGACCCATTATAAAATTGGTACCATGTGACCCAGTCTAAAATAGGTACCAGGTGACCCAGTCTAAAATGGATCCCAGGCTGACACATTCTAAAATAGAACCAGGTGATCCATTCTAAAATTGGTACCATGTGACCCAGCCTAAAACTGGATCAAGGTAACCCAGTCTAAAATGGATCGCAGGCTGACCCATTCTAAGATGAGTACAATGTGACCCAGTCTAAAATGTGTACTATGTGACCTAGTCTAAAATAGGTACCATGTGACCCAGTGTAAAGTGAGTCCCAGTTGACCCAGTGTAAAGTGGGTCCCAGGCTGACCCAGCCAAAAATGGCTACCAGGAAATGTTCTAGAAAGTACCGGTGAGTGGCCTGACCATGACATCACACATCTAGTGCTAATTGATCTATGCGAATACGGGGACCAGCACCATATATCCGATAGACTTCTAGATGTGGAGAAATGTCCTTTAGTTTGACTAGAATCACTAGATACTCTTCAGCGCTTATTTCATCATCATCACCATATGCAGTAACGATGAGCATAGGCTGTCATATTTCGCCAGCAAGATATTAACCACACCACACCTTGAATACAGATCTGGTCCATACAACAATGGGCTACTGCTGTATCCACAGCGCCTTTTTACGTCCTCCAGCAGGCATCAATTAATGAGGTAGCCTCGGTGGCTGGACACTGGCCTGACAACATGGGGGTCGCGGGTTCGATCCGCAACTGGGCGAATTCGCATTTTTAAAAAAAATTTACCTGGACTACCATGTCAACATAGCCTAACATTGGTACCGGGAAAATCTTGGAAAGTAAACTGGCTACTGGCTACTTTATATAGACTACTTATTGCTGACTACTGGCTACTTTATATAGACTACTTATTGCTGACTACTTACTGCTGATGCAGGTCAGCATGGCCGAATGGATAAGAACACGTGTTCTTAAACTTCCGGTGTGCTGATGTTGAAGTCAGTCAGGGGTTCAACCCCTGCACCTGACAGCTGGACTAAAATGTTGACCTGTCGTCCTTGACTTTGGGACGTAAATTACAAGTACCTCTGAAGTCGGAGTGGGTTCGTCTGATGGCGAGAGACACTGTTAATAGGGAATACTAATTCACACGCAAAATTCAGTCCAGCACTACTGGAAGTAGTGTGGCTGGACTATGCTTGAGTTAAAAAATCAAGCAAGCGCCAACAATTAAAAAAAAAATAAAACTACTGATTATTTACTACGGCCTACTTACTATTGACTACTTACTGCTGACTACTTATTGCTGACTGCTTACTACTGACTACTTAATAATGGCTAATTACTATTGACTACTTATTGCTTGATACTTATTGCTAACTACTGATTACTGACTATTGACTACTTACTGATTACTACTGACCACTTACTACTGACTATTTACTACTGATTACTTATTATTGACCACTTACTATTGACTACTTACTACTGACTACTTACTACTTACATATAGAACATTTATTGCGTTTTTAATATTAATGAACAGATTAGGGAGAGATTGGAAGCAACAGAGATGTGGTTCCTTAGACGAATGTTGCGAATTCCTTGGACTGCCAAAGTAACTAACAATGAATGCCTTAAAGAGGCTAACGAAACTAAACCATTATGTAAAACAATAAGAAAGAGACAAACAGTATTTTTGGGGTCATGTGATGAGAAGAGAGGCGCATCATGACAACTGGACAGATCGAGGGGAAGAGAGGCAGATGCAGATCAAGAGAAATGATGCTGGATGGATTGCGACGGTGGCATGGAGGAATATCATCAGCAGAGTTGATCCAGAAAACCAAAGACCGAGATCTCTGGAGAACCATGAACACCTATACCAGTCGGCACGGCACTTGATGATGATAAGTAATAGTTTTTGTCATTCTTGTTTCTGTTCTATACAGTAGTATAAACGTACATTTAATGTATATTTAACAAACATTTAACGTTAGAGTTAAAATGCGACAAGTTTAATTTGCGCTCTGTTTAATTTCTGTTGACTTCCTCAATTTTCTAGCGATATAAAATATAGTCTTTGATCATTATTACCATCTTTTTCGTTTTTAAGAGTGAGCGTTGTTATCCATTCATCCATGATGACTCCCAATATTCCATTAATGTTCCTACTACTTGGAAAAAATAAGTTGAGCATTATAGAATAAGTTAAACATTTTCAACATTAATCTTACCTTTCTTAGTGACAGCTCATTTGATGTTGCCCCCGTGAAATCAAATTTTGTTCGAGCAAGGCCCAGTCGGTTTGATATTGATCCCTGGCCAAATTCCAGTGGTGGCAAAATCTAAAATAAATACAAATTATAGTTTTTAATATATGAATAAGTGTGCTCGCTCTTAAACTTCAGGAGTGCTGAAGATGAGGTAGCCGATTCAACCCCTACACCAGTCAACTGGACTAAAACGTTAACTTCTCGTCCCTCGACTTGGGAACGGAAATTACAACTACCTCAGAAGTCGGAGTGGGTTCGCCTGATGGCAAGGGACACTGGTCATAATGAAAGTTAATCCACGTGCAAAAACTAATCTAATGTTCTTGAGTTCAAGACTAGTGAACGCAAAAGAAAACACTATTTTAAAACTGCAAAAACAGCATTTTATAAATAAAGTCTTATCATTGGAAGCTAAGAAAAGAATTCTTGCATGTTGCATACAACTACCGACCCCGTGGCGAAGGAGGGGTTAAGGACGTAAATCATAATCCCGCATACCCGCGTTTGAAACACAGCTGTGTTGGTTTTTTTTTAATGGTATATGTGCCGGTCGTTCAGAAAGTAATGGCAAACTACTGAACGTAAACTTGCCAATAAATCACGAACAGTCAAACAATGCTGAGGGTTCACTGTGACGTCCTGTAAAGGGTATGCAACTAACCCTTTTTTTTAATAAACAAAATAATCCCCAGAAGCTACAGAGATGTGGTTTAACAAAAGAATGCTGAAAATTCCTTGGACAGTCTAAATAAGTAATCAAAGCATTGTGAAAGATGGTAAGAATAGGATGTGACTTGGAAAGATAACTCTAACTGCAGACCAGCTAGCCACACATCACACTAGCCACATTATGAGAAGGCAATAGTTAGAAGATACTGTAACAACTGAATCAGATTTGTGGAAAGCAAGACTGCAAGAGAAAGAGACAGTCGTGTATTATGACAAAGAAGGGTGTCAGCACATGACTTGATACATGCTGTTGGAGATCGCAAGATGTGGACAAGCATGATCGCCTACACCAGCCTCAAGGCAGGTGATGATATAAAAAATAATTACCTAAATATTATCATTTGAATTCATAGAAAAATACATAATTGCGTGACTGCAGGTGGCGTGACTACAGATGGTGTGCCGTGTCTATAAGTGGCGTGCCGTGACTCTAGGTGGCATCTCGTTACTGTAGATGGTGTGCCGTGACTGTAGGCGGCGTGATTACAGGTGGAGTAACGTGAATTCAGGTGGCAGGTCGTGACTGCAGGCGGTGTGACTACAGGAGGAGTGATTACAGGTGGCGTGACTGCAGCTGGCATGCCGTGACTCCAGGTGGAGTGCCATGATTTCAGGTGACATGCCGTGACTGCAGGCGGCGTGACTACAGGTGGCATGACTACGGTAGCATGCCATGACTGCAGCTGGCATGCCGTGACTCCAGGTGGAGTGCCATGATTTCAGGTGACATGCCGTGACTGCAGGCGGCGTGACTACAGGTGGCATGACTACGGTAGCATGCCATGACTGCAGCTGGCATGCCGTGACTCCAGGTGGAGTGACGTGACTTAAGGCGACGGTCAATCTTTCCTTACTTTCAGAGGTGACTAGTCCAGGTGATGAATATACCTAGTTGATTTGTTACTCTTGTAGAAAACTGATGAGCTTCTTGAGTTGAGATTTTGAAAACTAAACAATATTTAATGTTCATTGTTTACTGTTTCTTTTTAAAAATGAACAATATCTACCTTTGACTGGTTACTGTTGTTGAAAACTGAACAATATCTAATGTTGACTGGTTACTGTTGTTGAAAACTGAATGATATCTAATGTTGACTGGTTACAGTGTTCATGAAACTATCAGCACAGCTTCCTATCACTCTCGCTAACGCGCCACCAACAGCTGCTTACCTCCACATAATCTAATGGAAAGATGCCTACTTGTCCGTAATGCTCGCCCAACATCCAGTTCTTGTCTACCTGGTGCAACAGGTACAGAATGTCCCCCTTCTTACAGGATAGCTCTCTGTGTGAGACAATCCAAGTAAAGTATTGTATGTAGTATACGAATATCCAAGAAAAATACTGTAAGTTGTATAAGAAAATACTTGCAAAATATTGTAAGTAGTATTAGACAATCCAAGCAAAGTAGTGTATGTAGTATTAGACAATCCAAGCAAAATATTGTAAGTAGTATGAGACAATGCAATCAAAATATTAAGTCGTATTATACAATCCAGCAAACAATTTTAAAATTCAGATGTCTAGGTACATGGATATAATCAGTTGGAAGATGCATCACAGAGTAAAGAACAGAATAGGACAAGCAAAAACTGCATTCTGTCAAATGAAGAACATGGTGTGCAATAAGTCCTTGAACTTGAAAGCTACAAAAAGAGTTCTTACATGTTACATAGAACAACCAATTTTAACATACGGCTATGAATCGTGGACAGTTAGTAAACAGTCGAAAACATCCCTAGAAACCTTGGAGATGTGGTTTTTGCCAAGTAGCAGGTGTGACGTAATGAGGAATAAGGAATATCAGAGAATCCTAAAGCCAAAACACTAATATATCTAGGGACACGACGTCATAACACAAAAACGTCAAGGAAGATTGTCAACAACAACAAAGACAGACGGACTTGGGAGCTTCATCGGAGCGGCAGCTTATGTGTTTTGAGAAGCATAGGTTGGCGAGGCACTGGCGATATATCGCATTCGTGGCTGAGTTAATACACGGAATGGACTGCTCAATGTATGGAGACAACGTTTATATAAGCCACGAATAAACATGCAGATGAACGCAGAAACTCGATGTCAGGGAAACGTCAGAAAGGACACTTAGAAGAGAAAGGATAGAGAGAAGGACGCCGTGTTGACGGGCAAGGACATTGTTTAGAATTTCGAGCGGCGATGGCTTTGGACATGATGGTCATGTTAATTATGATTGTAATACTGCCCGGCTTGGTCAGAACAAGCACAGTACGTTATTCGTTATTATTACAGCATTTATTTGCTACAAGCCTGTGCGCTGCGGAAAATAACAGCGTCGTAAATGCCAAGGTCTAACGGAGTCGACTTGATTCTTAGATTCGGTTTTGGCTTCTGAAACCTGAATTTTTGACGACAGTTGTTTGCGAGCCGGTTGTGTTATCAAGTTGCATTGTTTGAGTTACTACATACCCCGGGATGTCGTCTGGCAGTTTTATAGAAGAGTGCTGAAAATTAATTGGTCAGCCAAAATGAGAACTCTGGACATTTTAAAGGACGCTAAGGCAAAAAGACAACGTGTCACAAACAACAGAAAGAGGTAAACTCTGGAACAAGTTGTGACAACCGGAAAGATTTGTGAAAATGAAGACAGAAGAAGACAACGAGGGAAAATGTTTCATAGTCTTGTGTCATGGCACACGAAATTATCCATGACTTCGGAGATCGCAATGTGTGGAGAAGCCTGATAACCCATGCTCGCCGACAAGGCACTTGATGATGATGATCTCAAACATTTCATTTATGGTGGTTGTCAAGCCAAAAGTGGGTTGTATCACTGAAATATATGTGCTACAGATTATCTTATGTGTGGTTTTGTCTAGTCTGTCTTCTGTTGCTGTTTTATGTCTGGTTCTTTCTTATCTATCGTCTGTCTAATCTATCTTCTATCTAGTCTATCTTCTGTCTAATCTATTCTCTGTCTGTTCTATGTCTTGTTCTGTCTCATCTATCTTCTGTCTAATCTATTCTCTGCCTGTTCTATGTCTGGTTCTGTCTCATCTATTTTCTGTCTAATCTATTCTCTGCCTGTTCTATATCTGGTTCTGTCTCATCTATCGTCAGTCTAATCTATTCTCTGTCTGCGCTATGTCTGGTTCTGTCTCATCTATTTTCTGTCAAATCTATTCTCTATCTGTGCTATGTCTGGACCTGTCTCATCTATCTTCTGTCTAATCTATTCTCTGTCTGTTCTATGTCTGGTTTTGTCTGATCTATCTTATGTCTTCAGTCACAACAGCTATAAAACTGTCGCTGTTTTTATCTGCTTTTGTCTAATCTATCTTACCTGTTGCTGTTTTTTATCTGCTTCTGTCTAATCTATCTTCTGTCTAATCTATCTTCTTTCTTCAGTCACAAAATGTTCTTTATTGAGAGTTCTTGTTAGTTCTTCTGTTGTTTTGAAATGACATTACTGTACATGGTTGTTTTTGGCTAAATCTCTTCCTTCCAGTCTGTCTGCCTTGTCATTGCCAGTGTGTAGGATGACCAGGTATCTATTGTGTGGTTGTCCTAGTGTAGTGGTGTGTGGCTGTCTGATATGCCCGCCAACCTCTTCTTGATATAAACTATCATCAAGTAAATGTCTGTGTACTACTTCAATCAGCCTAGTTATTGCCTATGAAGCTTGGCTTCCCTAGTCTTTGACTGTCCTAAATATACCTCAAGCAAAAAGGGGTGTGCCTCTGTAAGCATAATCACTACCTTTTCAGCTTTGGATAATCTACTATTTTTACAATAATAATGGTAAATTATGTCGAACGACAACTAGCCAAAAAAACATTCCCATATGTATGGCACGTTACACCTTCCTTGGGTATTTATAATGCCCATGTTAAATATTGCCACAGTGAGTCATGTATTATTGATTATTTTTCATGCGTTTTAATGCTTATTGTTCTTTTTTTTTCGGTCAAAGATTTGCTTCATAAGAGATGTTGAATGAAAGAATGTATGAGAGGAAATAGAGAAGAAGGGCAGAATGTCAGACGGACCTGAGTGCCCAATTCTAAACCCTTTGAAAATAAAGATTTTCGTTTGTTCGTTCGATCAATTAACTGTGGGCCTTGTAGCACGGCGAGGTTTAGATTCCATGGCGCAGTAGACAACAGATTTGATATGAACAACATGTACCTTGGGTTCTGTGCTGTGAAAGAAAACAGAGCCCTGGCTTTGCCTTGAATGTGGAGTCCTCGAAATCCTTCAGCCAGTTCAACCTGTGCTGGTGACATGAGCCCGTTTGGACTCGGAGATGATGGTTCTTGTGGCGATAAGACCACATCCTCATAGCGATTTGGGGAAATTGGTATCTTCTGAGCCGGCCTGCAGCAACACAGATATGGAAAATATGTTAGACAGACAACAATATTACCTCATTGTTGAAAGGTTTAAATGCGAGATGATTGAACAGGTGTTATCCCGAATGGCCCAGTCGCTTCTAGCAGAGGAGACTGCTGAAAGCGTTGCCCAGAGCTCGAACTTGGTAGCTCCAGAGACGAATCCCAGGAGTCTCCGAGAAAACTATATTCGTGAACCGAACGGCAATCTGGAAACAAACCGACAATCTACGGAGCACAAGGCAGGTGCCTTCGCTACACCTCAGTTTAACCAGTTATTCGAGCACATAACAAAATTTAGTCAATGATAAAGCAATCTCCCTTGGTAAAACCTCACTTCAACAGATGGTATCACACACTTGTTTATGTAAACAATTTAAAATAACACAAAGTAATGTAGCTTTACAGAACGGAATTACGAACAATACAAGGACGTTGTTGCGACTAGCCTTCGTCAGCACACAAATACATACACAAAACACAAAATTGAACTTGACGGAGAAGACCTTCCAGAAGACTCACTTGTTTAGGTAGCACTGTAGACATAGGTGGGGGAACTGAGACAGATATTGCAATAAACGGCAAGACGAACTTCAGCAAATTTGTGGAAGTCATAAACTAAAACTATTATCAAGTTTCATCATCAACATCATCATCATCACCAAGTGAATGGCACACTGGCGTAGACGTTCATGTCTCTCCATAGATCTCGGTCTTTGGTGTTCTGGATCAACTCTGCTGGTGGTATTCCTCCATGCTGATCTGCCTCGGCCTCTCTTCCCCTTAATCTTTCCAGTTGTCACGATGTTCTCCAATGCCTCTCTCTTCTCATCACATGACCAACGAAAGATGTTTGTCTCGTTCTTATTGCTTGTATATAATGTTCTAGTTATTCTAGTTTTATTAGCCTCTTTCAGACAATCGTGGCTAGTTACTCTGGCAGTCCAAGGTATTCGCAACATTCGCCTTAGGAACCACATTTCCGTTGCTTCAAAGCTTTTCCTAATTTGTTCATGAACTATCCATGATTCACTGCCATGCAACAAAACAGTGTATTCATGTGAAATATACCCAAGATATACGCCAGAAATGCAGCCTACAAATATATTACAACTGTCCACCAATCAGCTGAATGACCAGTCATTACAGCTCAACATTCTAGAACAGCAGTCTAAGAGACATGACAACGACCCTTCATGACACTATGTGAGAATCCTATTGTCCAATAATATGAAATGGAAACAAATAGGTATTTTAAATTCCTGCGAGAAAAAAACGAACTAAACATTAACAAACGTTGCACATACCTTACAAGGAGATCCACGTGTCGCGAAATACAGGTGAAAAATCCGAAATCAGAAGCACTCAATAAATATAAAAAAATGAATAATAAAATAAGATAAAATACACACGAACGTATACAATACGACACACAGACGTTTCGATTCTAAGAATCTTTGTCAATGACAACACAGATAGCTGACGACAAAAACACAAACACACGACCTATCACTTATAGTGCACAACCTGATAATTCCACGTGGGGCAGAAATTGTCCAATAAACACCATATTCACACCAACCCTATACTACCAATCTCAAATCTGGACTTTATCCAAATTACACCTTCGCAAAATCAACACCTGCGAAATGAGATGCCCGAGGACAGCTGCCAACGTAACAATCCGAGACCGAGTAAGAAATGCTACTATCAGACTGTGGGATCAACACCTTTTGCCACATTTATTGAAAGACAGAAGATCAAGTGGTTTTGGCCATGTCGTTAGAATGCAACACCAACAACTACCATCAGTGGCCTTACATCAAAGATCATCTGCGACGAGACCACGAGGACGTCCAAGAAGAAAATGGATTGACGACATCAAAGACATTGTACAACCACACGGAATGACACTATCCAGTGCCGCCCACCGGGCGCTGGAACGCAAATTATTCCTCCCCACGACGCTTGACGGCAGAAGTGGAGATGATGATGATGATGATGATGATGATGATGATGATGATGATGATGATGATGATGATGATGATGATGATGATGATGATGATGATTGTCCAAACACCTTGTCTTCAATTAGTGTTCATTCTAAAACATTATAACATTTGATATGCTCAACGTATTTTAGTTTCCCAGACATAATCATATTTATGATTCCTCGTGAGTTTATCTATTGTTCTGTTCACATTAATATAATAAAGGTAATGGAGGCAATGCATTCCCTTAGTAAAGTGGGGAAACTTTAGGATTTCCAGGAGGGAGGGGGGGGGGGGGGATTAATACCACAGATTGGCAGACTCAAACTGGCTTTAGGACCACATAAAACACGCTCGTTCCCCTTTCTTGAATTATTGGTGAGCGTGTGGGTGTGTATGTGATATCTATATCTATAAAACAGAGTGTATGTTTGTTTGTGGGTTTGTGGGTCTTGGATGCGTTCGATAACGGTACATCCGATTGAGATGAAATTTTCTACACGTCTTCCTTTCATTCCTGTGCAACCGACTATAATAATTTCTTAATGTAAAATCTTCTACTTATTTAATAACATTTACTTTTCCATTTTCATTATATAATGTCTATATAGCAGGGGGACTTCACTCTAGAAAAGTTATTTCAAGGGGCATAACTTTTAATAATATTTCTATATATTTTATAGTCATATTGTTGGACTTACTTGCACTATTGTTAAACTCTTTGTCTATAGTTATTTTCAGGCATATGAGTTATAATAAATAATGATATAATCTTTAAGGCATTTTTAAATTTTGCATAAAAATAATGCATAATGCATAACATTGTAACCCATCTTTTCCTGCTTACAGAACTTATCAACTGTCATATCGGTGATTAAAAACAGTTTTCATTAAAAATAATGAATGGTGTGTGGAAGGACATTCTTTTAAGTTACTGTTTGGCGAAACCACGCCGGGTCAGACAGATAGACAGATAGTCGGGAACGGAAGCTTATTTGACTACTTATATGAATGAATTAAATGACATGCTCCCTACCAGGGACTGGGTGAAGCCGGGCCGGGACAGACAGACAGATAGACAGACAGTCGGGAACGGGAGAGCTTATATGACTACGTATATGAATTAAATGAGATACTCCCCACCAGGGACTGGGTGAAGCCGGGCCGGGACAGACAGACAGACAGATAGACAGACAGTCGGGAACGGGAGAGCTTATATGACTACGTATATGAATTAAATGAGATGCTCCCCACCAGGGACTGGGTGAAGCCGGGCCGGGTCAGCCAGACAGACAGACAAACAAGCAGACTGATAGATAGATAGATTCCCTCCAGGGCCTGGGCGAAGCCGGGCCGGGTCAGCTAGTATATATATATATATAGTTGTGTGTAAAGGGGGCTGTTAGAGGAATGACATTTTGGAAGGGGGGATGACATTCTGAACATATGGAAGTGTGCATGGGCCAAAATTGGTTGACAACCACTGCCTTGGTACATTTAGAAACAGAAGACGCAAACAACATGTTGTACGATTTATTGCCTGGCATATTTCGCTGCATCTCGTCAGGTGCATACAGCAGAGTTATATACCATATGAAGTGAATAAATTAGTTAGTTAGTTAGTTAGTCGACAGATCATCCTCGTTGCACATCGGACCATTCAGTCCATAAGTGCTCGGATCCCCTCCTCAGCAAATCCCGCAGCGTGTAGCGGCTAACGACGCCAGTTCTGTGTTGGTTTATCAATCTTCTTTGGCTTCCTGCGTAGTGTTCTTGTTTGGCCACCCCTCTTTTAATTTGCTGCTCTCGCAGTCTGGCCATTGTTGTAGATTCACAGTCATCACTTGGTTCTTGCAAAAGTCTCACTTCTCGTAGAGCATTCAGAATGTCAGCCTGGTCCATGGCGCGTCCGCCCTCAACAGTAGCCTCACCTGCGAGCTTGTCAGCCCGCTCATTTCCTTGAATAAATTATTGATACTTAATCTGAAACAATGAACACACATAGTCACATGTAGTTTTAGAATGTGAAGCACCTGTTATTCCCGCGATAATTTCAGATTTATCACTAACTTGTACTTTTTGCATAATAGTTCGGCTGAAACACTTACAATAGATAGTCAACGGTATTGTTTGAATGTTATACACACGCACATTATATACAAGCACCCGACGAGATGCAGTGAAATATGCCAGGCAATAAATCGTGCTCTCATTGTTTGTGGCTTCTATTTGTTTAAAACAAAGATAGTTGCGTGTCCTTTACAGTAGGTTGCAATCAACCCCATCGTGTATTGACTGTTTGTGATTTACAAGACAATATTAGCTCAGTACAAAGACCATGAACTATATCTCACGTGTAAAAGTCGTGATGTTTTCTACTGGCGTTCTTCTCTGCCTCCTCTTGTAGTCTCCATCGTCTGTTTTCTTCGATAAACTCCTCCTGTTGACATTAACAAAAAGTTTGTTAGATACACAACATCATCTTAGGCATCTTGTTAGATAAAGCAGACAATATCTTAGATAAACAGACAACTTGTCTTGTCTTGTCTATCATTCGCACACTGAAGATAACGTTGGTTATCATCTGGCCTATGCCTGCAGTTAAGCGTTATTTACTGCATTTGAATGGCACATAACTCACATATAGATAAACAGTCCACATTTTAAGACACATAACTCCAGATCAGATTAAACACCTTATAAGATGAATGACAAATAACCCAGGAATGAATCAGAATATTAAAGATCACAAGGAGAATTGGTTAATGGCATCACAGAAAGACGGTCCATATTGTTTGGACATGTCATGAGATGAGGATAGCTAGAGTACATCGTGACAACGGAAACGATGGGGGCCTGTGAAGACCGAAAGAGAAGATGCTGGACAGTTTGACATCATGGTATGGAGAATCATCAGTATCAGAAATGATTGGCAGTTCGCGAAATAGAGGACAGTAGACAGTGGGATTACGCGAAATAGAGGACTGTAGACAGTGGTAGTACGCGAAATAGAGGAATGTAGACAGTGGGAGTAGGCGAAATAGAGGACTGTAGACAGTGGGAGTACGCGAAATAGAGGACTGTAGACAGTGGGAGTAGGCGAAATAGAGGACTGTAGGCAGTGGGAGTAGGCGAAATAGAGGACTGTAGGCAGTGGGAGTAGGCGAAATAGAGGACTGTAGACAGACATGATCACCAACGCCACACGGCACGGACTGTAAGAAGATTGGCAGTACACGAGACAGAAGGCTGTGGACAGACATGATCACCAACGCCACACGGCACAGACTATAAGAAGATTGGCAGTACACGAGACAGAAGGCTGTGGCCAGACATGATCACTGAAGCCACACCGCTTGGGCTATAAGAAGACTGACAGTGCCAGTGGGTTCAAGACTGAAGCTTTTCTACTTATAACATTCCTGCTTAAAAAGTCGCTTAAAAGTCGACAGGGTCGACTTCATTGCACCGGATTTTATCCCATATGGCTCGGTCTCTTTCCGCAGCGCGGAAAGCGTCGCACAAAGCACGAACTCCGTAGCTCTAGCGACGACCCACAGGAGTCTCCGAAAAATTTCACTCGTGAACCGAATGACGCGGCCCGGAATCGAACCCACAACCTTCGAGTCAAACGGCTTGACCACTTCGCCACGGAGAGTCCCACTATTCTTGCGTTTTCTCAAAGTAAGGCCTATCCAGCGCCAGCTGTTAAATAACATAATAATCTCAGATTAAAACAGCCTTAGGTTGAATTGAATGTGGGGGGGGGGGAGGGGCTGAGTGGTCTCGAGGTATGGTGTCCGCCTCGAGTGCTGGAAGTCCCGGGTTCAGCCCCGGTGAGGACCGGGATTTATTTAAAAAATCCACCTGGACTTCCAGTAATAAAATTTCCCCTGGTCTCTGGGTAGTGAGACTGGACGCCCGTGTGTATTGTTGCGCACGTAAAAAAATCCCTTGGCCGTTGGAAATCGAAAAAGAGTAGCCACTAACGGCGCTGTCCGAGCAAAATTTTGAGTTAAAAATCTACACAAAGTATTTCAGGATCCTCGCCGATGCAACTGAGTTCGTGCATTGAGCTGTTTCTTCAGACTCAGGTTTGAGTTAGGAGGAAAACGGAGCACTTATGGGTTAAACCGTGTGCCGTGATGTTGATCCAACGACTAAACTAAACTAACATAGCCTTAGCTTGAATAAGAACACTTCGCATGGAAGAGGACAAAAGTACATGTACTTATTAATAGTGAAGCCAATGTGCATCACTTACGATCACTTGTATCTAATCTAGATATTGCTCACTCACCAGTCGCTTCTTTCTGTTGGTTTTCTCTGCTTCTGTATCTTCTGGAGGTAAATATTTTCTGACGACATCTGATGTCTCATGACGAAAATCTAAAACATCGAAGATATATACATGTATATTGCTACTGCTATAATTGCATATATCCTGTCACGAGATCGCCATGAGTTAACCAGATAATAATACCGACGTTTGCTTGGCGTATATTTTCTAGGCCACAACAGTCGTACTAACAGAGTAAACACAGCTGCACGGGTTACATCGGGTCAGCCCATATACACATTTGGTGGTGAGTGAGAAGGAAGGGATACAACGCGTTGGCAGTTCATAACAGTTAAAATCACATATAATTGGCCGCTCAGGATATGGAATGGTTCCGTTTGTCATCTATAGTTCCGGACATCAGACGGAATGGAGGTTTTGACTGTCACCACATGACAGAAAGTTGAGGGCTTGTTATTGAAAACAGTGGAACACCTGCCGGACATGAACAACGTCACGTGCACAATGTAAGCTTGTTTGGAAAACCATGATTGGCAGCTTGGTATCGAAACTCTTTGTTAGAACTCGACAGTAACTCTCTAGATTGTTTTGGATGTCAGAACCAGTGATGACAAATCTAACATTGAGGGAGCCAGAGGGGGGATGGATCCCTGACAGGGATGATCTGCCAATGTGCCACCTGTGTGGGGGCATAAAGGATAACGTCACGTGGCCAACTTTGGTAGTTTGCCATATAAACCCGAGTTGGGGCCAACTAGAAAAACTTGAAAATGTGGATCTAGGCAGACATGCTTGTCACTGCAGCAGTTAGAACATCTAACGTGTGAAGGAGATATTTGATTTAGTTTACACGAGCCTGTATGGCTACCATTAGATGTAATTTAGTGTAAACTGCAGTGCAGTAAGGTTTCCTCTGGTTGGAATGAAGAACACGAAACCCAGAGAAAAGCCGATCCCGGATAAAGTTTGGCGCAGGAAGATTGGCCAACAACTTTACAACAGAGATTATGCTAGAGGAAGATGATCAACCTTGCTCAGTGGAGCTGAATGGTATCCTACCGGATAAATACCGAATGAGTTTAGGTCATACCAGTTTTAACACACCAGTAGTGATGGATATTCAGTTCACTTATGACTAGAACAAAAATAAAGGTCTCTATTGGAGTATAGACAATAACTGTTTAATAGTGAGAACTAGTGAACATTTATCACGAGACAAAAAGTCTTGTTCATAGGACAGTGTTCCATGTTTGTTTCACCGCGCCGGAATTATGAAGCCGGAGTTTCTATAAACTGTTAGGAACAGTGGTGTTAGGAACAATAACAGTTTTTTTTCCACGGATTATATATTTACATGGGATTCAGATCTCATGGTCATCAGAGTTCCTGGAGGAGGACATGTCTGGAGAGAAGGACACGACTTCGGTGAGGTTTATCGTACTGACTCGAATGATGTCGTGTAATCCTTGCCATGATGTGTACACTATGATCCTGAACTTTGAAGGCTGACATACACATTTATGTTATAATACACGACACACATTTTCTTCGCATACACGTCTCATATACGTTACATTTTTCTTTTAATAAATTAATCTTTATTAATTTTTAGAAGCAATAGTTGTTGAGTATGTTGCGTTGAGGAATTATGAGAGGGGGCATAGTACGACAGTGAGAGAGTGATAGGAAAAGGTGTCCATAGGCTGATGGAGTGTGTTGGACGGAAGCTGGTGGATTCTCCAGGATATGAATAAGGGGAAAAATATTATAATGTGGGGGTCGACTCTCTTCACTCCAGGGACGACACTTTAAAGGAGGACACGACATATCCCTGCTGCTACTATTACTACTACTTCTGCCATCAAAAATGCTACAACTACTACTACTACTATTACTACTGATAGTACTACTACTACTACTACTACTACTACTACTACTACTACTACTACTACTACTACTACTATTAATGTTTCTCCTAGTACAAAAACATCAACAACAACTACTGCTGCTGCTGCTGCTGCTGCTGCTGCCCCATCCCCCACTGGTCCAAGCTGACACCCAGCTCACGCCTGTGGCTCCTAGTAGCTGTCAGTATGCGACAGCGGCCACCCCACGGGCAACAGCTGTGAGAGGCTACAAATAAACAGCGTTATTTATTATTCAAAGTCCAGAGTCTACTTCATCCATCAGCCGGGTAGCCGATTTGGTGTCAAACCAAGCGGTGAACTAGGGTATGCCTACCCAGCATGTGAAGACAGGATCCGGCAGACTTCGCGGAAGAAATCATTCCTGATTCAACGGGCAAGACGGCGTTTAACTGCTGTGGAACGTAATGAGCACGGCAAGGCACGTAGAGCGCCCTAGTCATCCACTGCACCTGTATTCGTCTCCAGTCGTCTTGACGTGTCCTGCCACTGGATTTAGATGGACTCAGGCGAGAGAGTGAGGTCGACGAATTGCGCAACTCTTCCTCACTTTAATCCAGTTCATCGCGCAAGTCATTCTTCATCCAATCGTCTCCATAATTTCAACCCCACTGGATTAAATGAATGGTCGTCATCATTCTTGATGGACAAACAACAGGAACACAACAATATACTACTACTATTTATGTACATATTATCAATTGGCTTGCTGGCTGGCATGGGCAATCACGTTTCTCCATATCTCACGATCTTCGGAATCTGTTAATTCGTTTTCCCATGAAACAAATGTTAGCCTGTCTGGAATTCTCTTTCGCTGTTTCTTTTTCTTCTTCCAGCCATGTTTCCTGTTATCAATATGTTCCAGTTTTTCTGTTCTCATAATATGGTCATAAAATAACGACTTTCTGTTTTGTATGTTTACGATAAGTTCTCAGCCTCTACTCATCATGTTGGCTGTCCAATGAATATTCAACATTCTTCTATGAAACTACATGTCCATGCCTTCAGGAGACTTTCTCTCTCTCTCTCTCTCTCTCTCTCTCTCTCTCTCTCTCTCTCTCTCTCTCTCTCTCTCTCTCGCTGAATCTCTATGTGGGGATGTGTGGTTGGGCAGAGGATGTGTGGGTGGGTGATTGTATATGTGTAAGGGTGTGTGGTTAAGGGATGTTTGGTTGGGGGATGGTTGGGTAGATGATGTGTAGGTGGGTAGAGGATACGTGGGTGGGTGCGTGTGTGTAGGTTAGGAGATGGTGGGGGAGGTTTGTAGGGGTGGGCTCGGGATCTGTGAGTGGGCTGGGGGAGATGGGAGATTATGTGGGTAGGTGGTGGGTAGGTGCGGAATTTGTTTGTGGGTAGGTGCGGAATATGTGAGTTGACGGGGAGATGTGTGTGTGCGTGGGGGGTGTGTGGCTGAGGAATGTGTGTTTGGCTGGGTGGTTGGAGGTGTGTGGGTGGAGGAGGATATGTGGGTGAGTGATTGTTGGTTGGTAATGGGACGGGTAGAGGACATGTGAGTGGGTGGGGGGATGTGTGTAGGTGGGTGGATGTGTGTGGGTGGGGGATGTGTGGGTTGGGAAATGTATGTGTGCTTGGGTGTGGGTGGATGGGATGTGTGGTGGGTGAGAGGTGTGTGTGGGTGGGGAGATGTGTAGGTGTAGAGATGTGGTGGATGGGTGGGGGAATGTATGTGTGTATGTGGGTTATGTGTGTGGTTGGGTGGGGGAGTTGGAGTGAATGGGGGATGTATGGGTGGGTGGGTAGTGGATGTGTCTCACAACATAGTAATATGCATTGTTTATGTTTAGAAAATTCATGTGACAATGTTTTTTCCTATGCACTGTTGATGAAAGAAAGATAAGTGATTGGAAGGGCCGAATGTAAGACGGGCCTGCGTGCCCAATTTGTTACCCTTTGAAAATAAAGTCTGTTCGTTCGTTCGTTCGTTCGTTCTATCTTTCTGTATCTCGCCCTCTTTCTCTCCCACGTCTCTCTTTCTCTCTCTCTCTCTGAATCTCTCTCTCTCTCTCTCTGAATCTCTCCCTCTCTCTCTCTCTCTCATCCTGTCTCATTCTTACTTCAACTGTGTGTGTGTGTGTGAGTGTGAGTGTGTGTGTGTGTGTGTGTGTGTGTGTGTGTGCATATGTGTGTGTGGTGTTCCATGCTCAGTCTTCGTAGACAAAAATAGATAAGGCACACTAGATGGGTGAATGCTGGTACAATACCAATTGACATAATATTTTTTAATGAATTACAGATGGGTAAAAGATCTCGGAATCGGCATCTACTGCGATACAAAGTTGTGTGTTAGCGAAACATGATTGTTAAATGTTTGGACATTGCACCTTCAGAGCAAGTCGTGTTGATCGCGTTGCACTGAAGGCAAAGATCAGGAATTGAATAAAGACAAAAGAGAACATGATTGAATACAGGTCACACACTGAGCGTGTGAGACATCAGATGGTGCTTGATTGTGGAAATGACCATGTGTTCACATGCACCCATTACAGACGAACATTTATCGCGCAAAAAAATCAGGCAGCCATTGGTACCATCATGGGAGCACGCGTGGGAGTGCCCGATTGCAAAGATGTTGATTCTTAATGTCATATTTCATTTCAGTGTTCTGTCAACCGGCGTGGGATATTGTGATTCAGCACAACTTGCATCCTCTACCTCAAGTATACTGGTATCGCTCCGTGTCGTGATGTCAGATTATCCAGCATCTTCTCTTGTTGTCTTTCTCTATCTGTTTTACCCCCATTAATCGTACTAGTTTTTAGAATATGTTCACCCTTTTCGAAATTCGTGTGTTGCAAAACATTATTTTTAATCGTTTATATACATTCAGATGATTCATTTTGACTGTAAGTAGTATTTCAATGTTCTTCATCTCCTCATTTTATGTCTTTCTTCACCTTATCCTTCTCCTTCTCCTTTTCCTCTTCTTCTTCTTCTTCTTCTTCTTCTTCTTCTTCTTCTTCTTCTTCTTCTTCTTCTTCTTCTTCTTCTTCTTCTTCCTCTTCTTCTTCTTCTTCTTCTTCTTCTTCTTCTTCTTCTTCTTCTTCTTCTTCTTCTTCTTCTCCTCCTCCTCCTCCTCCTCCTCCTCCTCCTCCTCCTCCTCCTCCTCCTCCTTCTTCTTCTTCTTCTTCTTCTTCTTCTTCTTCTTCTTCTTCTTCTTCTTCTTCTTCTTCTTCTCCTCCTACCTCCTCCTCCTCCTCCTCCTCCTCCTCCTCCTCCTCCTCCTCCTCCTCCTCCTCCTCCTCCTCCTCCTTCTTCTTCTTCTTCTTCTTCTTCTTCTTCTTCTTCTATAGTGTACATTTTTGCACGATTCATGTAAAAAGGGCGTTTCTCCTGATGTCTTCACCGATCAAATTCATCAAATTATTATGCAATGTTTCTCCTATGAGCCAGATTTTCCCCCTCTGTCAGACAACTCTTGTGCAGTCTCGTAGGATGTGCTCCTAAGTTTCCTCGGATGCTCCAATAGTTACAAGTGGCAGAGTCTCTGAGAGCATGCGGCGAAAATCCACAATACTATGTTCTGCTTCTATAGATCCCGGTTTGCTTATTTCTGCGCAACTTATTGATGCTAACATACTTCGATCTGTAGTCTTCATTTTATTTTCATCACTTCATTTTCAACAGTTTTTTAGAAACACCTGTGCCTCATTGAATCTCTGTCACAGATGAGGCTGTAGGCTGCACGAAGTTCTTTGCGGCTTATGCAGGACCGTCTGCCTTTGGTTTCCACTCTCTGACAAAAGTCTATGCTTAATAACATAAAACCATGGAGCAAACAAATTGGACTGATGGGGCTCATAAATTCTGGAAGGAAATCCTTCTACGTGAAGGACACACCGAATTCTAAGCCATTGCTGCCTTGGAGAAGTTCCAGTAAAAACAAAGGCTAGGGCAATAAAACCGGACAGAAAATGTGGGCTGGCAGAGCCCATAAGCCTGGAAAGGCAATCTGCCAATGGGAGGAGGATTTCCAGAATAGAAACCTCAGCCCTTGAAGTCGGGAGATGTTGGCCCAAGTGGCACGGGACTAGAAAAGTGATATTTACTTACTATAATGGTTGCTATGCACCATCGCTTTTGTGACCCATACTGGAATTGACTCATAGCAAACGTTGATCGCAGAAAAGACGAAGTTTCCAGGAATGTCACAGCAGGCAGGATCAAACTTCGGACTTTCGCGGTATTGGACTGATGTTCTGCAGCTCTACCACCAGTATATCAACCTCTTCTACAGTTGTTTGCTGTCTATTACCTGGTGGATTTTGTTTCTGTTTATAATACAAAACTGCTGCTAAGTGCGGGGATGGAAGTGGTCTAACTGGCTCCTCAATGCCAGATATGTTGCGTCATGTCCATGTTTTTTTGTGTTCTTTTTTTAATGTTGCATATTCCGTGCAGGACGTTGCAGTCAACACCAGCATTTTCCAGCTGCTGTTGATGTACTAGGCAAGTTGTTACGTTCAGTAGTTTGTCATTGCTTTCTGAACGACCAGCTCCCATGCCAACACGTTATAACACAACGCGACAAGGTCTGCTGCACAAATCGGTCGCGGCTGCGTTTCGAACACCTGGTAAGCGGATCACGAATCGCGTTCGCAAACCCTTGGCCACCGAGACAGGCATGTTTGCTTAGCTTACTCTTAAATGCATTCCGTGGATGGCCAAACATGTTTTCAAGATTATGAAATCAGTATTAACATCTAGAGAGATTAACAAAGAATTAAAAATGAGAATTGACAACAGTTATGGATATTCAAACTACTATATGGCGCAAAAGCCTGGACAATGTACAAGCAATTAGAAAGTCGAATAGAGGCCCTGGAGACATGAATGTAATAAGAATATGTCGTATTTCATGGAAACAAACACAATTAAATACAGCGTTTTTAGATAAACTGGGAATGAAAAGAGGGTTGATAAAATAAATAAAAAAGAGACAAGTGAAATATTTTTGCCTCGTTAAAAGACATAAGACTCTTATAAGACCATACTGGAGGGTAAGACAAGGCAAGCGAGCAAGGGGTAGATAACGATACAATTGGGAAGATGACATCAAGAGATGGGCGAACATCAGAATATACAATCAAGCCGAGAGACAGACAGTGCTGGAGATCAATTGCAGGCAACATTCATTGTGGAGACGACACCTGATTAATTTAATACATCCCACAATGCACCGACACTTAACAACAGCAACCACACATATCCGCTCACGTGCTGGCTTCTCAGGTGCCATCATCTGCAGACCTCGGATGGGTATGTCTGCTCCATGCTGGATTTTCTTATACAGCTCTGAGGGTGATATCTCATGGCTGTATCCCCCCTCAACTGGAGAGTTTGGGGGAACTTCGTGGCAGTTCTCCAAGCTGAAATAACATTTAAAATGTGAAATATAGCTATAGTTCTTAAAGCTGAAGTAATATAGAAAATATGAAATTAGCTATCACTCTTAATGCTGAAGTAATATAGAAAATATGAAATTAGCTATCACTCTTAATGCTGAAGTAATATAGAAACTATGAAATATCGCTATAGTTCCTAAAGATGAAATAATAACGAAAATGTGAAATATCACTATAGTTCTTCTAGCTGAAATAACTTGGAAATGTAAAATATCGCTATAGCCTTCCAAAACTTAAAATCTTCAACTCTTGTGTGATTCCAGTGTTAACGTATGGATGTGAAAGTTGGAAATCAACGGTAGCTTTAGATAAAAAATTAGACAATTTTGAGAACAAATGTCTTAGAAGACTTCTAAACATCCACTGGACAGACTTCAGAACCAATTCGCAAATAAGACAAGAGACTAAGCAAGATACAGTATCCAATTTCATAAGAAGACGCCGTTGGAACTACATCGGCCATGTACTCAGAATGGACAAGTCAAGACTCCCCTATCAAGCCCTCATATGGTCACCAGTAGGGAAAAGAAAACGGGGAAGACCAAGAGAGACCCTGCGTAGAACCATTATTAGAGAAGGCTCATTCAATGGCCAAGTAAATATCCAAGATCTACAACAGGTAGCAGCGAACCGCCAAGCATGGAGAGACAGGACTTCTGCCCTATGCGCCGCCTTAGGCTCAAGAGGAAAGACTAACTAACTTCCAATTACCTCAAACGACAACTAGTTAATAAACATCCCCATATGTATGGTACGTTACACAATCCTTAGATATTTATCGTTTCCATGGTAAACATTGCCTCCGTGAGTCATGTATTATTGTTATTTTTCATTTGTATTAATGCTTATTGTTCTTTTGTTGTCTAAGATTATCTTCATAAGTGATGTTGAATGAAATAATGTATGAGAGGAATTAGAGAAGAAGGGCAGAATATCAGACGGGCCTGCGTGCCCAATTCTTAACCCTTTGAAAATAAATATTGTTAGTTCGTTCGTTCCAAGCTGAAATAACACTGAAAATATGCAATATCGTTATAGCTCTTAAAGCTGAAATAACATAGGAAATATTAAATATCGCTGTATATAGCCCTCGGCCCTTCAGAAAGCATAGGCAGAGTACTGAACTAACATCACTTAGTAAATCACAGCCAATGAATACTGGGGCTGCTTGCAACGTCTTGTAAAGGACATGCAAGTAACTTATATTTTCGTGTCAGAGGAGTACCAAGAAAATTACTGATGGATAATTTCTGGTAGATAGAGAGAGTCGTATGGTTGAATCTCCCTCGACTCGGGGATTCTAAAAATGTACCTGCAGAAATAGATGGGAGCAGAGGAAGAGGCCGACCACGTGAACGATGGACGCGGGGAATAACAGAATCCAAGGGAATATCAAAACACGAAGCCCATAATCGGGCACTCTCCAACTGTTTATAGTTCACCTCGACACCTCAAGGTACAAGAGGAACATGATAAGATGAGATGAGATGAGATGAGTGCCAAGTCATCAATTTTAACATGGAATCAGAACACGCTTTGGGGAGTAAATGCCGCCGATATGGTACTACAATGACAGAGAGAGAACAAGGGGTGATACAATCACACACACACACACACACACACACACACAGAGAGAGAGAGAGAGAGAGAGAGAGAGAGAGAGAGAACGAACGAACGAACTTTATTTTTAAAAAGCCACAAATTGGGCACACAAGCCCGTCTTACATTCGGCCCATCCATCCACCTAATCTGTCGAACATCAATTATCTATTGTACTTGTTACATTCGCTCACTCACTCACTCACACACCCATCCATGCATGCATGCATGCATCCATCCATCCACCCATACACCCATCCAACCACCCACCCACCCATCCATTCATCCATCCATCCATGCATACATACATACATTATTTACACAAGCTCTCACGGTTAACACCAAATCAATAATACACAAACTTAGAGAGACAGAGAGAGAGAGAGAGAGAGAGAGAGAGAGGAGACAGAGAGAGAGGAGACAGAGAGAGAGAGAGGAGACAGAGAGAGAGGAGACAGAGAGAGAGAAGAGAGAGAGAGAGAGAGAGAGAGGAGACAGAGAGCGAGAAGAGAGAGAGAGAGAGAGAGAGGAGACAGAGAGAGAGGAGACAGAGAGAGAGAGGAGACAGAGAGAGAGGAGACAGAGAGAGAGAGGAGAGACAGAGAGAGAGAGGAGACAGAGAGAGAGAGGAGACAGAGAGAGAGGAGATAGAGAGAGAGAGAGGAGACAGAGAGAGAGAGGAGACAGAGAGAGAGGAGACAGAGAGAGAGAGGAGACAGAGAGAGAGGAGAGACAGAGAGAGAGAGGAGACAGAGAGAGAGAGGAGACAGAGAGAGAGGAGACAGAGAGAGAGAGAGGAGACAGAGAGAGAGAGGAGACAGAGAGAGAGGGGAGACAGAGAGAGAGGAGACAGAGAGAGAGAAAGAGAGGAGACAGAGAGAGAGGGGAGACAGAGAGAGAGAGGAGACAGAGAGAGAGGAGACAGAGAGAGAGGAGACAGAGAGAGAGGAGACAGAGAGAGAGAGAGGAGACATAGAGAGAGGGGAGACAGAGAGAGAGAGAGGAGAGAGACGAGACAGAGAGAGAGAGAGGAGACAGAGAGAGAGGAGACAGAGAGAGAGGAGACAGAGAGAGAGAGAGGAGACATAGAGAGAGGGGAGACAGAGAGAGAGAGAGGAGAGAGACGAGACAGAGAGAGAGAGAGGAGACAGAGAGAGAGGAGACAGAGAGAGAGAGTAGACAGAGAGAGAGAGGAGACAGAGAGAGAGGAGACAGAGAGAGAGAGAGGAGACAGAGAGAGAGGAGACAGAGAGAGAGGAGACAGAGAGAGAGGAGACAGAGAGAGAGAGGAGAGAGAGAGGAGACAGAGAGAGAGGAGACAGAGAGAGAGGAGACAGAGAGAGAGAGAGGAGACAGAGAGAGAGAGGAGACAGAGAGAGAGAGGAGACAGAGAGAGAGGAGACAGAGAGAGAGGAGACAGAGAGAGAGGAGACAGAGAGAGAGAGAGGAGACAGAGAGGAGACAGAGTGAGAGAGAGAGGAGACAGAGAGAGAGAGGAGACAGAGAGAGAGGAGACAGAGAGAGAGAGAGAGAGGAGACACAGAGAGAGAGAGGAGACACAGAGAGAGAGAGGAGACAGAGAGAGAGAGAGAGGAGACAGAGAGAGAGGAGACAGAGAGAGAGAGGAGACAGAGAGAGAGGAGACAGAGAGAGAGAGGAGACAGAGAGAGAGGAGACAGAGAGAGAGGAGACAGAGAGAGAGGAGACAGAGAGAGAGGGGAGACAGAGAGAGGAGACAGAGAGAGAGGAGACAGAGAGAGAGAGGAGACAGAGAGAGAGGGGAGACAGAGAGAGAGGAGACAGAGAGAGAGGAGACAGAGAGAGAGAGAGGAGACAGAGAGAGAAAGGAAACAGAGAGAGAGAGAGGAGACAGAGAGAGAGGAGACAGAGAGAGAGAGGAGACAGAGAGAGAGGAGACAGAGAGAGAGGAGACAGAGAGAGGAGACAGAGAGAGAAGAGACAGAGAGAGGAGACAGAGAGAGAGGAGACAGAGAAAGAGATAGAAAGGCAGAGCCAGTGAAAGAGAGAGGGGGTAAGAGACAGAGAGAAAGAGGAGAGAGTGATAGAGCGACGAGAGAAGGTGAGTCAGACAAAGGGAGAGTGCGAGTGAGAGAGAAAGGTGATAGAGAGATGGGTGAGAGAGAGTGAGAGATGGAAGGAAAGATAGCACGAGTGAGAGATAGAGGGATGAGAGACACAGAGAGAGAACGAACGAACGAACGAACGAACGAACGAACAGACTTTATTTTCAAAGGGTAACAAATTGGGCACGCAGGCCCGTCTTACATTCGGCCCTTCCAATCATGAGAGAGAGAGAGAGAGAGAGAGAGAGAGAGAGAGAGAGGAGATAGAGTGTGAGAGAGAGCGAGAGTGAGTAAGAGATATGTATGAGAGAGAGTAAGAGAGAAAGAGAGAGAGAGCGAGTGAGAGAGAGGGTGTGAGAAATAGAGAGACAGAGAGACAGAGAGACAGAGAAGGGAGAGAGTAAGATTTAGACCGAGAAAGAGCGTGCGCAAATTAGAGAGTGGTGAGAGACACAGCGAGAGAGAGAGAGAGAGAGAGAGAGAGAGAGAGAGAGAGAGAGAGGTGAGAGTGAGAGAGAGAAAGAGAGAGAGAGAGAGAGAGAGCAAGTGTGAGAGAGAAAGAGGGTTAGAGAGACACAGAGAGATGGGGAGAGACAGAGTTCAATGTTGACATGACATAAATTGATTTCACGCCGACTTGAAAACTGATTATTACCCAGTGAAAGAACGAAGGTAATCGCCGTGTAGACTCTACGTCATGCGTGCAGCGGAACGGTCGATAAACACACATAATTACATCACAGTAACAAGTTGTAACGGGAACATAATGGACACGGACAAAAGAGCTCCCAGGGAGGGAGGGGAGATTGCAAACAACACAGCTCTGTAAAGTCTGCGCAATCCGGAAGCGGGCTAGTTGGGATTAGGCAATCACGCTGTGTGTTCCCTGTATGATGGGGTGTCATTAAAATGTCGTTTCCCGTGCTGTACTTGGTCTGTGACTGAATGGGCCACGGTTTCTTGTATAAATATGCTAAATTTTGTTTGAAAGACGAATGTTGAACGAGGCCGAATTTGGAATTTTTGTTCTGAAAATTGGAATTGTTTTCTTCGCTCGCTTTGCACTTAAGCGAAGTCCATACCAACGCTGCTGATACTTCTAATGCACTGGACTGATTATCGCGGGTGGATTAGCTTTCCCTGTTACCAGTGTCCTTCGCCATCAAGCGAACTCACTCCTACTTCTGAGGATCAGCGGCGACTTGCTCTCAAGGTGCAATATCAATGCGTTATCAAGCATGTCCACAACAGATATACGTCTTTAAGAAACATGCCGTGTTATGTGGCCTTATGGGACGAGAGGTGTTGGAAAACATCGTAACAACCAGTAGGTTCAGTGTGAGGAAATGCAGAGGCAGACAGAGAGAAATGATGCTGGATGAACTGAAAACGTTGCGTGACGGAATATCATCAGCAGAGTTGATATACAACGCTAAGGACCGAGATCTGTGGAACAACATACATGCCTACGCCAGCTGGCAGGAGCACATGGTGCTTATGAACTATTGTGCGGATAAATGTATCATTTCTTTCACAACATATGCGGGGGGGGGGGGGGGGGGTGGTGTCTGTCACTATTTCATAAAGAAAGAAACTCTGACATTTTGAAGCCTAAATATTACAGGGGAATTCTTACAAGGATGCGGTCCGTGAGGAAGAAATATGCAGGAAGTTTACGAGGCTGAAAAAAAGAACGGGGTCATAAAACGCAGTGTGTCTCGGAAACTGAAGTACTTTGGCCAGATTAAAGTATATAATCTGGCCAAAGTATTCAGTTTCGAAGACATACTCTTGTTTATAACCCCATTCTTCTTCCAATAGCAGGTGCGTTTAAGTGTAACGGTTGACAATGGTGTAGGTGCTGTCGGGCGGGTGTTCGATATCAGATCTCGACGTTCGCTATGGGAGGTAAAGACTGGTCACCTGTACCTCCGTGCACTGAGGCCTACACAATGTTATGGTTCTAACACTTTACATACATGTTGCTGATACGGACGTGTTTTTTTTTTTGGGGGGGGAGGGAGGGGGGAGATGGTGGGCATAGGGATAAACGAGATTACGGAGAAAGTCGTTTAACTCCTAGGCCAGGGAGACGGCACTACTACTACTACTACTAATACTACTACTACTACTACTACTACTACTACTACTACTACTACTACTACTACTACTACTACTACTACTACTACTAATATGGCAACCAACCACTACCATGGCTACCTTAATTATTATTACAACTATTACTACATTGGCACCTTGCCGTCTTGACAGACGATAGTTTGTGCTTTAAAAAGGCATAATAACTTTTACCTATGGCGGTAGCGCATCTGACTGGTAAGGCCAATTTGCGCTGTAAATGTCCGTTCACAGTGGGTGCATGTGAACATGTGGTCATTTCCACCATTATGCACCATCTTACGTCTCACACGCTCGGCGTGTGACTTGTCTGCAATATTTGTACCTGGTGCATTGGTTTTACAGCCTGCGGTTCAGATTTTGTCCTAGCTCCAAGCACCCATTGAAGCAGGCAGACTGTGGCGGATCAGCACCCAATTGGCCGGGGGCTGCCCAGCTTGAGGCGGGTAGTAGCTGATTAGTGACACCTCTAGGTGTCTCCCACCGTCAGAGGCAACGCGTGGTGCCCCATGTCTACGACAATTGACAGGGACTTATAACCCGTAACAGTTGCCTCTCGCTTTGATTCCGAGACCGGTTAAGACCAGGGATGGAGTTATTGCCTCTCCATAGAACAAAGCCTGGGCTAAAATATAGAGATCATGTGTTGCCCATGCAGCATGATCCCTCTCTCGGCCTGCCTAGTTCACTCCAGAGGAAAAGTAACACTCCTACATCTGGAACAAGACAAGCTGCAGAAGCTGCCGATCAGCAAAGCAATGCTCTAACTGTCCGCCTGTCGGAGCTTCGATCCTAGACCAGCCGCCAACCAAGGCTTAGGGCCTGGTCTGCCCTGCCATGACATTTTGTCTTTAGCTTGCATTTCCTCGCACCAGGGTAAGGCGTGTACCCTCCCAGTTGCGCCCTTCCGCCCAAAGCCGTTGGCACAATGTGGGGTGTCGGGTTTGGTAAGCGCCGCCCAACGTTCGGCGCTAACAGAAAGCAGGTAGTACCGTCTACTGTTATACGGTAGCTCAGTCATATCTGACTTAGACCTGACACAAAACTATTACTACACCACCACACATAACGATGACACGTGCTGATATTTGACAAGCAATCTAAGTAATATTATCGCACATCACATAATGTTATTTGCTGTAATAGCACCACAATAACAGAGTTGCTATATTTGCAATTTGTGCTTGTTGTCAACCGCTTGGCTGACCCACTATAGAATCATGCAGCACGTGTTTGATACACTTCATTGACCATGATAGCCAAGTTTACACACCTTTGACAAGAAGGAAAAGTTTTATTAATGGCTGCGACACTTCAGGTAACGCACATACCAAGCACAGCATATGCAATGTAGATATGGGTCACGTGAATACACAGATAGGATGACCGCGGTCAGTTAGTTAAATGTGGGCACCTGCAACCCGACGCAACAGGTGGTGAGGGAAGAAGTACAAGGTACACTGGGCATGATAATAACTGACCAACCATAACTCGGTTGGTTGACGGAAAATGGAGCGGGGGGAGGGGGGGGAATATGACAGACATAGCAAGTGGATATAGTTTACACAGTGACAGACTTAGCAGGGTGACAGATTTACGAGAGTGACAGTCTTACAAGCGTGAAAGTCTTACCAGTGTGGGTGACAGGCTTAGTAGGGTGGCATATTTATCAGTGTAGGTGACAGAGTTAGCAGGGTGGGAGATTTACCAGAGTGGGTTACAGACTCACTAAAGTGATAGACTCACCAGAGTGGGTGACAGACTCGTCAGAGGGGCTAACAGACTCGCCAGAGTGGGTGACAGACTAGCGAGAGTGGGTAGCAGACTTAGCCGAGTGTCAGACTTACCATGATTCCTACCAGCATTAGACATTGTATTTACTTGCAACCCAACACAGCAACTAATAGAAACAACATGTTAAGGACTTCCGGTCCCCAACATTGCGGTTAGGCATTGAACCACTACGGCCTCTGGAGTATTTATCCTTGTTGCTGCAGTTTGCATTCACATTTTCCTAATGTAAATGGTTCCGTCGTCCTGCTACTAAGTGAGTGCGTGGCGCGACTTCCTGAGCTGTGAAATTCATATGGAATGCTTGTACATATGTCCACTTTTGTTTGTACCGTGAACAGAATGTTCGGAACAATGGCTACCGGCTGTTGCTGAATTGACTGAGTTGTCTTTCCGGTTCACGAGTGCATTTCAGGAGATTCCTGGGTACTGCGCTTTCGTCGGGTCGCCCTGCGGAAAGATACCGAGCCATGTGAGAAAACCCGGGTCAATGAAGTCTTTCTGTTGACTGACGATTCCATCGACGATGAACTGTAAATTTAGTGAATGACTTTTGTGTTGGCATTCTGGAGGCGGCATTATGCACAGTGCACCTGTGCGGGCTGTTGGATTGCCGAGACTCCTGTTCGTTCCACTTTTCACATTGGACAGTGAGGAGCATTTTGTGTGATATTCACTGGCACAGGAAAGGAGCATAATTGGGACGACCCGTTGCCGTGAAGTTGGAACCTCGACTAACTAACTAACTAATATGCTAAGGGCATATCTATCCGCGGACTTCCTGTGACCCCGTGATCCCACAGCTTGTGAACCCTTGCAGCCATGTGATCAGGGCCTCACATATGTTCACCCTTGCAGTCTGTAATCCGACACATGTTGTGCGGTGGATGGCTTGTGTTGTCGGGTCCGATGTCAGACGGCTATGTGCACGTGTCACTGAATGTCTGCTGTAAGACAACCGATGTCAGACGGCTATGTGCACGTGTCACTGAATGTCTGCTGTAAGACAAGTGGTGGTTTCATGCAGCTGCTTATTGTGAACAAAATACCTGCAGATTATACTACAATGTATGCCCCTAGATTACACTACTATATATATCTTTACATGCTATATCAATTATACCCATGACAGTTGCTATGAGAATTTTAATATAAAAATTAACATCGAAAAGACAGACTGCACGACATTCGATTAACACCAGTACTATGATAATTCGACAGTGTAATATAACGTACAAACAAATCAATGAGATTACAGGAAGAAACATAAGAATAAATACAGATTGTTTAAAATTAAAAACAGGGAATATATTATTGGAGGAAGATGCTATAATGAAGAGGTGGAATGGGTATATAAGAGACTTATATGATGAAGAAAGGGCAGAATTAACAGAAGAAAGTAACAAAGAAGGTCCACCTATTCTAAAAGAAGAAGTTGATGACGCAAGCAAGCATATGAAGAAAGGAAAATCATCTGGGCCAGATGGAATCACAATAGAAGAATTAGAAGTAATGGGAGAATTTGGAGTAGATATATTAACCAAAATTTTGAATGATATTTATAGCAGTGGATATATACCAAGCGATATGTTGAAATCTGTATTTATAGCTATACCAAAAAGACCAGGGGCAAAGATTTTCGTACAATTAACCTCATAAAAGCATGTCGCTAAGCTTCTACTCAGAATTATAATGAGAAGAACAAGGAAGAAAATTAAAATGTAAATTGGTGAAGAACAGTATGGATTTGTGGAAGGAAAAGATACAAACAATGCAATATACACATTACGAATACTATTAGAAAGATCAGTAGAGACAAAGAAAGACATATATTTGTGCTTCATAGATTATACTAAGGCATTTGAAAAAGTAAAACATGATGAACTTATTAAAATGTTAGAAGATATTAACATTGATGGGAAAGATCTCAGAATAATAAAAACTATTTACTGGAACCAAACAGCAGCAATTAAAATTGGAAATAACGAAGGAAATTATGAACACATAAAGTTGGGAGTAAGACAGGGATGTGTTTTGTCACCGGATCTATTCTCCCTCTATAGCCATGTAATAATGAGAGAGATCAAAGAAAAGCCAGGAATAATATTTGGAGGTTATAAATAATATACGCTATGCAGATGACTCAGTATTGATAGCGGATAATGCAAAAGATCTACAACAATTGTTGGACATTGTAGTAACAGCGAGTGCAAAGAAAGGACTCTCCTTGAATATCAAGAAAAACAGTAACAATGGTGGTATCAAAGAAACAGGTGACACCTAAATGTGAAATAGAGATAGAAGGGAAAATTCTTCACCAAGTGGATAGTTTTAAATATCTAGGGACATTTATAACATCAGATGGAAGATGCACCCCAGAGATCAAGAGCAGAATAGGACAAGCAAAGGCTGCATTTCAAAAATGAAGAAAATTTTATGCAATGGTCATTCAAAAATGTCTCCAGCCAAGGTGGTTTTGCTTTTTATGCTGACAAATGTTTGTCTCGTAAAGCGGTGCACAGCTGGCTAGAAAACGTTACTAGGGCGAGTCAATAAGTAAGTCACACAATTCTGTGGCGTGGCAGGTAAATAAAAACAAAGCACGCAGTTCTATGCAGCCGGTTTGAGAGGACTGATAAAACGATGGGATACTTGCATCAATGTTGGTGGAAATTATAGTGAGAAATAAAGGGACAATGTATGTATAAAAATAAACTGGTTTCAAGTTGTTATCATATTTAGTTATTTTTCTACAGTCATTTGTGGCTTCCTTATTAACTTACCTCGTATTACCATGTAAATGTATATTCACTAAGCATTGCAACTGCGGAAGATACCACGAAACAAAACAAATAACAATATGACTCTTAATAAGGTGATATCTCGCCATTCTGTCTCATTGGGGGGGGGGGGGGGGGTCATATTTAGCGATATATAATCCTTCGGCACTGAATCAGGTTACAAACTAGTTTTAATGACACAAACATAGAAAACAGACAGACAACATAAGTACATACTTCTCACTGCTCAAGCTCTGTCCGTTGACCACAATACTGTTCTTCTTGTACAAAGCCTGCACCAACTGGTTCATTGTTGACAGATTCCTGGTCCAAATCCCTGTCATCGCTGGACCATGTCTGCATGTTGGTTTCTAACTAATTATCACATGATCCGAACTTCTCCCGGTGATACTGGCACTTCCAGACGTATGAAAACGTTCCACACAATTTACACTTGCTCCGGGATTTTTACTCACTGCATATAGAGAAAACCGGTTATTAATTTGAATCGTAATTGTAACACTGAGACTATATTTTCTAAATACCGATTGCGTTTGCGGAAATGTATTTAAGATCGTCCGTATATTATCGTTTTTTCCCCCCTTGCGCTCGCTTGCTTTGAATCAAGCGTAGTCCACATACGAGATAGAACTTCTAGTCCACTGGATTGATTATTGCTTGTGGGTTAGCTTTCACTATTACCAGTGTCCCTCGCCATCAGGTGAACCCATTCCGACTTCTCATGTACTTGTAATGTACGTCATCAAGTCTAGGCCGAAAAGTCAACATTTTAGTCAAACTGACCGGTGTAGGAGTTTAACCCGCTACCACGGCATCAGTACACCGGAAGTTTAAGAACAAGCAATAGGGATTGTTGTCCATAGTAGGTAATGGCTGTAGAGATTCAAGTGTAATTACTAACATACCACTACGTGTAGTATGTTGGCAGTAACATTTGGATCACTACAATGCTTTCGTAGATATGTTTTCTAAATTTACTATTCAGTCGGGACGCAGAGGTGTTTCCAAGGCACCAGGGCCGGGATATATACTGGCCAAGACCTACTGACACGTCCACGCCGTGCGTCCTGGGGCTAACGTCAGTAGGATCGATGATTCCTTCGAAGCCGGAGAGTATCTGCCTACACGGCGAGGAACCACCAGTCTGCACACCAATAAGCCAGACATGGGACAACGGATACTCACGCAAACCTCAGGTCCTGTATGACATCACACTGATGTTGGGCACCAGGATGTCTTCATCTGACATACAGGACTTCACGCTGGAGTTCACAGCCAGCGAACACAAGCAAGCAAGCAAGCACTATTTAATCAACGGTGCCGCTAAAGGCCTAATTTGATGATTTTTAACTGTCGGGAGATATTTTGTACAAGCGCACCTCAATCTCCTATTTCAGATCAGAGTTACCGAGGCCTGCTATCCAGTGCACAGAGATCAGAGTTTCCGAGGCTTGTGATCCAATGTACAGAGATCAGAGTTTCCGAGGCTTGTGATCCAATGTACAGAGATCAGAGTTTCCGAGGCTTGTGATCCAATGTACAGAGATCAGAGTTTCCGAGGCTTGTGATCCAATGCACAGAGGTCAGAGTTTCCGAGGCTTGTGATCCAATGCACAGAGGTCAGAGTTTCCGAGGCTTGTGATCCAATGTACAGAGGTCAGAGTTCAGTATGACATTAACGAGCTCTTCAGGGTAATTATATCCGTCAGTTATTACCCTTGACTCCAATCAAACCTGGGTCAAGTGAGAGACGAACATCATTGATCAAAGTCAGGGATTCTCAAAGTGTCTCAACGTTCTTGGCGCTACCAACAATGACGGATAGGCATAGGGTCCTTCAGGCCAAATGGTACCTGAGAGTTGCTGCAGATAGGGATCACCCGCTGCATGCAGACATTGATATGGTCAAGGGTCATAGACTAAGACGAGACAGGTCCTAGATGGCACAGGCAGAACGTTCTATACGTCAGGTGTGTGATCTAGAGACCATCAATCGTGGAAGAGAGTGGGTTGAAGTTCCGGAAGACGTGACGGACTGGCACAATGTAATAATAACATTGGGTCGTGAGTGCAGTGAATGGACAGTGGACCGCACTGAGTTTGAAGTGCAACAACTGATCCAGAGTAACACACATCAAGGTGACATAGTCATCTACACCGATGGGTCAGTGGTGAGAAACAGGCATAGTGGTTAGGGCTTTATTGCAAAGGCTAATGGACGAGTCTTGAAAAAGGAGAGTCTGGCATATGAGACTACGACCTCCAGCATGAGAATGGGGGTGGAGGCAGTAACAGCGGCATTCCGTTGGCTAGAGGAGACTATTGCAACACACGTTGTATTCATTACGGATTCAAAGAGTATGCTTAGTAAGGCGGAGAAAGGAATGCTTCGTGTGGAATGGCTCTCGTCGCTTCAGAGGTCACAGATTATGAGAATTGTATGGATATTTTGCCCTGGCCATGCGGGGGTGCGTGGGAATGAACAGGCTGATAAGCTAGCAGGGAATGCACCTCTTGGTGGCAGATTGCCTATGGACATGGGGGAGGTGGTCGTGCGCTTTTGGGACCAGGTGTCTAGTCTGGGGCAGATATCGGCGATCATGACCCCCTAATCCGCTCTCCAATTTTATATTTTGATGCCGTGGGTGCTGCTCTCATTATTATTTGCTGTCCCGCAGTTTAAGCTTTCCACGTACATTTGTCTCCCTCATCCTCTTCTCTCTTCCCAAGTATTTTCCAACATAAGGAACATGTCTATATTCCACCTCCTCGTTTGATATGCCTCATAAAGTTCATTTGCCCTCTGACCTATGACATTGATTACTGAACTTGTACACCTGCAACTCTCATCACTCAGGTGTTTGATTTCTTCTGTCCACTATGTCCTTGTCAAGGACCAATGAGTGTGACTAAAGCTCACACTCTTATCACGGTAGAAAGGGCAAATTGCCTTGTGCGAGAAGCACGCTTTCGAATGGGTTCAGAAGAGAAAGGTCTCTCCTGGATAGGACACTCGGATTCGAGACCGTGGTCGAAGTTAGACTGGGTCAGACACGTTGTGGCAATGGTTACATTTTATCTTGAAGTCAATCTTCAACATTCGTCATAAAATAAAACAACACATCACTGCCTTCAGTTGTTTCATCATTTCACTACTCATTCTTACACATGCTCTTATATTATAAAGTGCGTTGTGTCGCACTGTGTCATCAAGCCCAAGACTAAGTGCATCCGACTTCAACAGAAATGTTTTTCTGGTTTGCTTTTCTTAGCCCTTGACTTCCCAAAGACGCACCATGGACCAGGCTGACATTCTGAATGCTCTACGAGAAGTAAGACTTTTGCGAGAACCAAATGATGACTGTGAATCTACGACCATGGTCAGACTGCGAGAACAGCAAATTGAAAGAGGTGTGGCCAAATAAGAACACTACGCAGTAAGCCAAAGAAGACTGAATGGTTCGATGTCCAATGATGATCTGTCGACTAACTTCCAAAGTCTACCCACTAAGCAGCAGGATTGTGTCTCTCTTCGTCTGGCTCCTATACTCTGATCTGTCCGACAGTGGAGACCCTGCCAGTAGCTTCGCTACCGTCTGCATATCTCTTGTGGTAATTGGAACACGTAAACCCTTCCACCGCAGGTCTCCCTGGCCTAGAAGGTAGAGACTTTCTCCGTAATCCCGTATACTCTAGTGAGTAACGTGGCGTGCGTGAGAATCGGTGGAGGTTCTCTCCGCGTCGGTAATTTACGGGGTATGTGAGCCGGTCGCTCAGAAAGCTATGGCAAACTTTTTTTTGGTTCCCATATCCTTTACAAGACATCGCTGTCAGCATCAGCATCTTTCAGCTGATTGTTCATTTCTTGCCACTGCTTTCTGGGCGACCGGCTCACATACCCGGTAAGTTACCGACGCGGAGTGAACCGCTACCGACTCTCGCGCACGTCACGTTACTCACGAGAGTATATGGGATTACTGAGCATAATCTTGCCAAGAAATCAATAATCAGCTGAAAGATGTTGATGTTGACAGCGATGTCCTGTAAAGGATATGCGGAAAAAAAAACTTCCATCAGTGAAAGGTGGAGACAGGACAGAGGAGATTCTGATATATAATGATATCATCATCAACATCGTGTATCGTGTTGGCTGGCGTAGGTGTTCATGTCTCTCCACAGATCTCGGTCCTTGGTGTTCTGGATCAACTCGACTGATGATATTCCTCAATGCCACTGTCTCTTTCCATCCAGCATCATTTCTCTTGGTCTACCTCTGCCTTTTCCAGCCATCGCAATGTTTTCTAATGAATTTCCTCTCAGCACATGACCAAACAATGCTGCTTGGCTCTTTCTTATAGTTGTATATAATGTTCTTAATTTCATTAGCCTCTTCCAGGCAATCATTGTTATTTACCCTGGCAGTTCAATGTATTCGTAAAATTCGTATCAGGAACCACCTCTATAATTATATAAAGTATAAAGTTAGCACATGTGTTTAGGCGATCCTCAGTTTGAGAACCCCCCGCTCGCAGTGACACTCCCCCCCCCCCCCCCCCCCACCTTAGGCTCACACATGTATTAATCTGGTGATGTTACACTGCGTCTGTCGTCGACTCAATAGGGAATTTCCAATAATCGAAGGCGATGCACACTTGTTTGTTCTTTATGAGAGGCGACCGGCCCATATTGGTAGACAGCAATTCGAACCGGCGTGTCCTATACTTTCTGTCTTTCTTAGACATACCAGTGTTGGGGAAACACCTGGGACCATTTAAATAGTCAGTACAGTAACAATAAAGGTTCCTCTTACATATCTTTGGCGAATTGGCCATTTGGAGCTAGACAACTTTTCAAAGCCTAATAGGCATTACATGGGTGGTGTGGCCATGTCTCGCCGGCCGCATCCTCGTCCCAAGACTTTTCTCTGGTAGCCATGTTAGAAAAAGAGTGTTGAAGTGCTACGTAAAACCTGTACTAGTTTTTTTTTTTTTTTAAGTTTTAGTCGATGGATCAACATCACGGGACACGGGTGTAACCCATAAGTGCTCCGTTCTCCTCCTAAATCAAACCTGAGTCTGGAGAAACTCAGCTCAGTGCACGAACTCCGTAGCACCGACGAGGATCCTGAAATACATTGGGTAGATTTTTAGCTCGAAATTTTGCCTGGGCAGCGCCGTTAGGCTACTCTTTTTCGATTTCCAACTGCCAAGGGATTTTATACGTGCGCAACAATACACACGGGCGTCCGATCTCACTACCCAGAGACTAGGGGAAATTTTGTTACTAGAAGTCCACGTGAAAAAATCCCGTTCCTCACCGGGGCTTGAACCCGGGACTTTCAGCACTCGAGACGGACACCATATCTCGAGACCACGCAGCCCCCCAGAAAAAAACCTATACTTTTGTATGAATGTGAAGCGTGGACAATGAAAAGACGAGCTGCAAAACATGTAATGGCAGAAGAAATGTGGTTACTGAGGAAAGTGCAAAGAATTCCATGGACAGGCAAAGGAAAAATAAAAACACACACCTGTGAGCAAGTCTACATGAAGCAGATGAACACCGTAAACTAATTAAAGAAATTAGTCAAAACTTTTTGGCTACGTTCTGAGAAAGAAAAACATAAATTGGAGAACTTGGTGACAACTGGCGAGATTGAGGGAAAAAGAACAACGGGAAGGTAGATAAATAAATGCATGGATGGTTTGACCACGTGGCATGGTCTAGGCACGAACACAGAGCTGACCCACGACTCTGGTGATCGAGTGAGATGGTGAAACACGAACGCTCACGCTTACCGGCACGACACATGATGATGATGCTGTTAGGCTGGGTGGACCTGTAAGCCAGGTCAGTTTTAAGTCTGCCTGGATTCGAACCCACGACCCCAGAGCCGACAGGCAAGCGTCTAACCACTACGCCACCGCGACTCTTCCACTGACACAGCTTGAGAAATACATTAACGGGTATCGATCCGCGCTTATATATGTAAGTGTAATCCAAGAAGAGATTAGAGGACAAACTGAACAATGAGAGCATTGAAGGCTGTAGTGACCACGGTGGGAGTTCGGGTCTTGGAATCCACATATCACCACAATAGCTTTTATTTGTTATATGGTCTATATGGTCTGTTTCCCAACCTTTTTTGTACCGTGCCCCACTTAAGCCTTTCTAAAATTCATATTGCCCTCCTCCCCCGCCCCATGCCCCCCCCCCCCCTAAACATATACATTATTTTTAATATTCAAAAATTGAAATGTTCACTAAAGAAACTTGAATGATAGGTTTTAGGAAGAAATCACTAGGTAATTATTGAGCAAACACAGTAAGTAAATTTTCAAAACATATAATGGAGAACTGAAATTCAAGTACAAAATAATTTTAATGAAAGATTTTTCTATATTATTTTAATTATTAGTAATTATTTATTATTTAAATTTAGTGAGATCCTTGCGCTTGATGCTTGCTGCAAAGAGATCTTATGTCAGGTTCCAATTTAGTTAACTTCAGTCTCAAGTCTCCCTGTTTTGTTATATTCATCCGATTTCTTCCATTTTCGAATTGCCCCCCTTAACAGTCAAATTGCCCCCCTGTGGGGCGTGGGTCCCACGTTGGGAAACACTGGTCTACTGTGTCCTGTAATCTCCACTTCTTCCCTCTACATCTATAAGTGTCAATTAATATCCACGAATTTACTCCCATGCTGTTTCTATGAAATGGATTGTGCTTTAATAGTGTGGTCAGTAATTATGCTTTAATTCCTTCCTCCTCCTCCTTTTCCTCCTCCTGCTTATTCTTGTCCTTCTATTTCTTCTCCCCCACCTCCTGATTCTCTTCTTCTTCTTCTTCTTCTTCTTCTTCTTCTTCTTCTTCTTCTTCTTCTTCTTCTTCTTCTTCTTCTGTCAGTGTCGTCATCTATGAGTGTCACTCAATATCTTTGAGTGATAACTAATGTTTAATAAACCACAGCAGGTATTTTATTATATATTAACGATAACCCGGTGTGTGTGACGTTGTACACGAGACTAGATGGCGCTGATAGAATAAATTACACATTATGTACGGAACTCAGATGTGGTTAGATAAGTCAGTGTGTGTGACACGGCCTAGAAAACGTTGGTGGGAGGGGTGGAAAGGGGGGGGGGGGGGAGGGGGAAACATCAGATATTATCTTGTCTTCGCGAAGGTGGCTGTTGTGTGTATTGTTCTGTGTTTTAAATATTGATGTTTTGTTTGTAGCGGGATGGCAGTCTTGGTTGTTGTTGATGACATAACACGGGAACAGTCAATGTGTGTGTGTGTGTGTGTGCGTGCGTGCGTGCGTGCGTGCGTGCGTGCGTGCGTGCGTGCGTGTGTGTGTGTGTGTGTGTGTGTGTGTGTTATGTGATGATGTGAAAAAGTCTTCAGAATATATAACAGCAGTAGGAATAGTAGTAGCAGTAGAGGTAGCAGTAGTAGTAGCAGCAGCAGCAGCAGCAGCAGCAGAAGCAGCAGCAGCAGCAGCAGCAGAAGCAGCAGCAGCAGCAGCAGCAGTAGTAGTAGTAGTAGTAGTAGTAGTAGTAGTAGTAGTAGTAGTAGTAGTAGTAGTAGTAGTACTAGTAGTAGTAGTAGTAGTAGTCATAGTCATAGTCATAGTCGTAAAAGTAGTAGCTCTTCAGCTTGTCTGCTTATTGTCCACGTTTCACATCCATACAGAAGTAGATAACCTATGTAGCACTTCAACACTCTTTTTCTCGTTTCAATTGATATCTTATTATTGGTCAGTGTGTTTTTCATCTTACAAAAGGCTACATTCGCAATGGCAATTCTTGTTATAATCTCGTCAAGACACCTACCATCAGATGTTATGACTCAGTTAAGACTGTTCCGAGATAGCTGCACCGATTGTTGTACTACAGTGATTAAACTAAGGCACAACATTCATTGCAGTGTCTTTCCCGCGTTTATATGTTCTCTTTCCTTGTATGTTTTTGTGGATGAAGGTTGGTCGCCGCAGTGTCCTTCGTTTTCTATAGTTGTGTTCTGCAAAGCTGCATTACTCCGTGTTCTTTAATATTATTTATTCTATGTTCATCATCATCATCATCATCAGAGAAGGCTCATTCAACGGCCAAGTGAACATCTAAGATCTACAACAGGTAGCAGCGAACCGCCAGACATGGAGAGCCATGACTTCTGCCCTATGCGCTGCCTTAGGCTCAAGAGGAAAGACTAACTAACTATAGTGTGTTTATTTTTTTTTTTATTTGCCCCAATATAAAATTCAATATCTCAGTAACCAACTGAGGGAAAATGAAGAGATTTAGCATATAACCTTATCATTATGTCCACCCGACAAAATATTTTTGTTCTGGAGATTGTAGAGCAGATTTCAATGTTCGTTTATATGCGGTATATAATTTACGGCTCCGGGATTAATACCATCATTTTAAGAGTATTACAGCTTCAGCAAGACACATCCGCGCTATTTTTGAAATTGTCTCGCGGTTTTCGTTTTGGCACAGACTGAGCGCATTTATATGGGATAGTTCAGAGGTGTCGAAAAACTGTGGGTTATTTCACGAAACGTGATTATATAAATAAATCTGACCATTAATGTAATATTAATAGCTAATATTTGAATGTGTTAATATTGTTCAATGGGATTAAAAGTGAAATTGTGTACACTTCAAAACATCAAAACATCGCTATGAAGTTGTACATATATTTTTGTCAAGAAGCTGATGGCAGGAAACTGTTTCATACTGTTACAAATCCCGAAAAAAGAACAGTGCATGCAATGGGTTTGAGTAAACGGTCGTTTCGTCGTTGGGTGCAAGAATCTGGAATGAAACCAGCACGCGATAAGCAAACGGTAGGTATAAAAGCAATTGTAGACAGCTTTGACAAGGATGTCATCAGGCGAGTTATCATAAAAATGATGGATGCCAAAGAAACAGTGACTGTAAGAAAACTGGGGGTTTTGTTGAGAAAGAACAATAACATAGAGCTATCGAAAACAACTTTGTGGAAAATTATAAGAACATTAGGCTTCACTTTTAGAAAGTACAAGGGAGGTAGAAATATCCTTTGCGAGCAACCGCATTAAGGAGCCATGAGAAGCAGATACCTACGTGAAATAAGGGAAATACGTAAAGAAAATTATGACATAGTGTATTTGGATGAGACGTGGATCACTGCGCACCACACAAGTGAAAAGGAATGGCAATCAATGGATGGAAAGATAAAGCGGTATGTGCCCAGTAGTAAAGGACAGCGTTTCGTCATAGCCCATGCAGGTAGTACTCATAATGGCTTACTACAGAATGCTGGGCTCGTTTTCGTATCAAAGCATACAGACAATAGGGATTATCATAATGAGATGAATGGTAATGTATTTAGAGATTGGCTCGAGAATACAGTACTTCCATCCCTTGATAGACCGTCTTGTCTAATCATGGACAATGCATCATATCACAATGTTGTTGCCCAAGAAGACAAAATACCTACGGCATCGGGCACAAAGGAAGCAATAAAGATATGGCTCCGAAAAGAAAATATACCATTTCCAGAAACATATTTCAAGCTACAGTAGTTGTCCCTTGTAAAACAGGTGCAAAAAAAGCAAGAAATTTCAAAGCGACAAGTTGATAGAAGAGCATGGTCATAGGTGCTTGAGACTTCTGCCGTAACATTCTCATTTAAACCCTATAGAACTTGTGTGGGCTAAAATTAAAGGAAAGTGGCAGCTGCCAATACTACATTCAAATTGTCTGACGTCAAGATACTAACCCAGTCCGCGCTATTAAATATTGATAAAAGTTACTGGAAAAGATTTAGGACCATGTGTTGAAAGAGGAAGAGGACTATTGGAGAAAGGATGGATTGAATTTTATGCAACCGAGAGCAATCATCAACCTACTGGAATCGCCCGACACAGATTAAGGTCTGAGCAGATCGCAGACCTTAATCTACGTACACACTTACTGGGATATTTTGCTCCAACTATTCAGACGAATTGAAGGCCCTAAACATTACAGCATCAGCATAATGTCAATGGCAACAGTTTGTATTCCACAGTGATGAATTTTAAATTCCGCAAGCCCTCAGCGGTGACAAACAACTGTATTGAAGAAAAAAAACCACACACACACTAAACGCATTTAATACCAACAGAATAGTAATATTGCGGTGGAAACTGACATATTGTGGCATAACAAGAAACGTGAGAGCAAACACGTTGTCAAATGAGGGGACAACACACGTGCATACGAATCAATCTATAAACTTCAATGAAAAGAGGACCAACATCTTGGTAGTTAAGAAGAAAGCCCACTACAGAGACACTGACAACTATTTTCATAGTGCAAAACAGGTAATCATGTTCCGTCTCTGAACGGTAAACAGCAGAGTAGACAATCTTTCACGAAGACTCAAAGCGGGCCTGTCACCCATGTGTACGTGTGAACAAACTACACAGACAGCTGAACAGATCCTTAAAAATTGAAACATGATGACTAAATTGAGGTATCATTTCTGGTCACTCCATACGCACACTAACGCACAGCTATTTGGAAGCTCTCACGAACACAATACAAAAAACTAACATGAAAACTCGTGTACACATTATTAACCAGCAGCTGAAGAAACAAGAAGGAAATGAAAAATAAGGTAAGAAATATATTCCTTCTACTTTCCTGTCAATTTACAAATTATTTACCCCATGCCTCTGTAAATTCTCTGTCTTTACTAATATTACACAATGCACCCCTCTCGGGATTCTCCGTGGTGAAGTGGTCAAGCCGTCTGACTCGGGCTCCGAAGGTTGTATGTTCGATTCCCGGGCGCGTCCTTCATTTCACGATTGCATGTTCTCGGAGACTCCCGATGGTCGTCGCTGGAGGTACGGAGTTCGCGCTTTGTGCGACGCTTTTGGAAAGAAACTGAGCCATATGGGATAAAAACCCGGTGCAATGCAGCCGACCCTGTCGATTTTAAGCTACTTCTTTCATTGCACCCACTCCCATACGAATCCGGATACGCCTTGTGTGTCATCTGAATTGGCGGGGCTTTCATTACTGTAAACATAAATTTGTTAGCCAGAAATCACTAGTTTTTCAGCAAAACATCAAAGAAATGTCGCAGCTTTCGATGATTTAAGTTGTTTTTGGACCTATCAAAGATATATTCCTTGGGTGGGGGTAAATATAAGACGGCTGGAAAAATGTCATAACGATGCAACAGACAGTTTTAAGAATAATTGATCGTGAATGAAGGCATTCTTTTCGGGACATACTATAACAAGACACGCACATAATCCACGTTTAATCTGTCACACAAAAGTCGGCAATGGAAGACTCACAAAACCACACCAGTTTACAAGTACTGCCAGGGACGTGACAGCGATATTTAAATAATACAGGCGGATTCACTTAATGACAACACCAGAAGTAAAACTCGCATGGCAAGTCAACAAGAGAGACACTAAGACTGGATTACGTTTTCTTCAGATAAACATACATTAAGAAAATAAACTGGAGGGGTATGGAGGGGAAATAACTAACCACAATACCGTACAACTATACTTGGGCTTAACCAAGTACCTCAGAAATCGGAGTAGGTTCGCCTGATAGCGAAGGACACTGGTAATCAACAACAACATCATTATGTGTCATACCGATAAGCGTGGGAGGTCGTGTTTCGCCATCTCACACGATCACCAGAGTTGTGGATCAGCTCTGTGTTCTTGTTTCCAATGCCACGTGGCTAAGTCATCCAGGTATTTACTTCTCTGCCTTCCTTTTGTTCTCTTCCCCTCACTCTTCACACTGGTTACAGGGCCAGCTAATTCACACGCAACGCTTGAGTTCAAAGCGAGTGAACGCACACACAAAAATAATCTTCGTGGATACTCATTCAATTGCATTACACCTGGTTATGCAGTCATCTCAGAGGTCAGTGTGTCTGGTTCGGCATGCGTTTGTGTTAAGTTTGCATCCTCGAGACCAGTGGTTCTCAACATTTTTTGGCCCATGAACCCCTTCACCATATGTTCAGAATGTCATCCCCCCACCCCCCCCCCCCCCACCTTTCGTATTTCCTCCTTATAAATCAACCCCCCCCCCCGCCCCTTCACAGTATTCGTAAAAAAATTGAAGCTAAATTTAAAAACACATACTAGAACCTGACTAGAATTTTACATAAAACGTGATTTGCGATCTACTTACGTTATAAAGTGAATTTCAGAAGAGCGAGAAGTACAGAAGCGTAAAGTATGGAGGGGAAAACAATATTAAGTAATCGGTTCTTTTATTAACGCGATCATGAAATAATCTTAATTCCTCCCTTGGAAATCCTAAAATTCCCCCCTGGGGGAGGGGGGGGGAAATTCCCCACCGGTTGATAACAACTGCTCTAGACAGATTCCAACCAAGGTCAGGGGCTCAATCTGCCCGTGGGTACATTTTATGGTCTCGAGGTGTGGTGTTCGCCTCGAGTGCTGGAGGTCCCGGGTTCAAGCCCCGGTGAGGACCGAGATTTTTTCACGTGGACCTCTAGTAATAAAATTTTTCCTGGTCCCTGGGTAGTGAGATCGGACGCCCGTGTGTATTGTTGCGCACGTAAAAAATCCCTTGGCAGTTGGAAATCGAAAAAGTGTAGCCTAAGGGCGCTGGCCGGGCAAAATTTAGAGTTAAAAATCTACCCAAAGTATTTCAGGATCCTCGCCGGTGCTACGGAATTCGTGCACTGAGCTGAGATTCTCTGGACTCGGGCTTGAGTTAGGAATAGAACGTGAACTTATGGGTTATACTCGTATGCCGCGATGCTGAACCGTCGACTAAACTAAACTAAACTATCACTTGTTATCTCTTGTAGCTCCCCCCCCCCCCCCCCCCCCATGTTCTCCCAGTACTATTAATGATGATTGAATTCCCAAAAAATGAAAAGTAGATTGTGAGCTTTACTGAAACCCGATTACAAGAAATAAATTGGACGTTGCGGCCAAAGCCTTCGTCAGCACAGAACAAACAGACACAAACCGATACAAAAAAACTAAATGAAACACACTACATGACAATATTAAGGTTACTTATCTGAATCTGGATCCTTGTTTGGAGCTACTGACGCGTTAGACGACTATCAGTGGATTGTATGAACCGGATATGGTTATTGTCAATATCAATATTATTGATGTCCGTAATTCTCTTCTCCTTGCATTTTTTGGTCTCCAGCTATCTCGTTTGCATTGTGGGTTCCAGACAAGAGAGTGTCTAGTTATATTGTTCTCAGGTTTTCTCAGTGTGTGTCCTATCTTGTAGGTCCCAGACAAGAGAATGTCTAGTTATATTGTCCTCAGGTTTTCTCAGTGTCTGTCCTATCTTGTGGGTTCCAGATAAGAGAGTGTCTAGTTATATTGTCCTCAGGTTTTCTCAGTGTGTGTCCTATCTTGTAGGTCCCAGACAAGAGAGTGTCTAGTTATATTGTCCTCAGGTTTTCTCAGTGTGTGTCCTATTTTGTAGGTCCCAGACAAGAGAGTGTCTAGTTATATTGTCCTCAGGTTTTCTCAGTGTCTGTCCTATCTTGTGGGTTCCAGAAAAGAGAGTGTCTAGTTATATTGTCCTCAGGTTTTCTCAGTGTGTGTCCTATCTTGTAGGTCCCAGACAAGAGAGTGTCTAGTTATATTGTCCTCAGCTTTTCTCAGTGTGTGTCCTATCTTGTGGGTTCCAGACTAGAGAGTGTCTAGTTATATTGTCCTCAGGTTTTCTCAGTGTGTGTCCTATCTTGTGGGTTCCAGACTAGAGAGTGTCTAGTTATATTGTCCTCAGGTTTTCTCAGTGTGTGTCCTATCTTGTGGGTTCCAGACTATAGAGTGTCTAGTTATATTGTCCTCAGGTATTCTCAGTGTCTGTCCTATCTTGTGGGTTCCAGACTAGAGAGTGTCTAGTTATATTGTCCTCGGGTTTTCTCAGTGTGTGTCCTATCTTGTGGGTTCCAGACTAGAGAGTGTCTAGTTATATTGTCCTCAGGTATTCTCAGTGTCTGTCCTATCTTGTGGGTTCCAGAGTAGAGAGTGTCTAGTTATATTGTCCTCAGCTTTTCTCAGTGTGTGTCCTATCTTGTGGGTTCCAGACTAGAGAGTGTCTAGTTATATTGTCCTCAGGTTTTCTCAGTGTGTGTCCTATCTTGTGGGTTCCAGACTAGAGAGTGTCTAGTTATATTGTCCTCAGGTTTTCTCAGTGTGTGTCCTATCTTGTGGGTTCCAGACTAGAGAGTGTCTAGTTATATTGTCCTCAGCTTTTCTCAGTGTGTGTCCTATCTTGTGGGTTCCAGACTAGAGAGTGTCTAGTTATATTGTCCTCAGCTTTTCTCAGTGTGTGTCCTATCTTGTGGGTTCCAGACTAGAGAGTGTCTAGTTATATTGTCCTCAGGTTTTCTCAGTGTGTGTCCTATCTTGTGGGTTCCAGACTAGAGAGTGTCTAGTTATATTGTCCTCAGGTTTTCTCAGTGTGTGTCCTATCTTGTGGGTTCCAGACTAGAGAGTGTCTAGTTATATTGTCCTCAGGTTTTCTCAGTGTCTGTCCTATCTTGTGGGTCCCAGACTAGAGAGTGTCTAGTTATATTGTCCTCAGGTTTTCTCAGTGTCTGTCCTATCTTGTGGGTCCCAGACAAGAGAGTGTCTAGTTATATTGTCCTCGGGTTTTCTCAGTGCGTGTCCTATCCAGCGCCATCGTCTTTTCCTCACCTCTTGGTTCACTGGTATTTAGCTAGTTCTCTCCATGACCTCTACATTGGTGATTCTGTCATACCATTGTATTACCACTCTTCTGCAAAGGCATCAGTTAGTGAATGTGTGTAGTTTATGACAACATCCAACCAACAATGGACTGGCCCACACAGAGTTTGACCCGCGTGGGTGTGGACCTATGCTCCACTAGGAGCCTCAAGGGCAAAAGAAGAAGAAGCAAGGGAGTCTCAGTGGTGAAGTAGTTACGTCGCCTGTCTCGCTCTCCGACGGTTGTAGGTTCGATTCCGGCCTACCTCATTCGGTTCACGAGTACTTTTTCTCTTAGACTGTTAATGGTCGTCGCTGGAACTTCGAATTTCGTGCTCTGTGCAAGGCTTTAGACAGTACGTCCTGCGGAAAGAGGTTGAACCGGTACAACGAAGTCAATCCTCGTGCCTATTAAACGCTATTGTTTGTAGTTTATTAGTAATTCTTGTAGTCGTTCTCGTCGTGTCTAACACAGTAGCACCGATTTACCATTGGAGTTACGAATTCTCAGTTTTTATGCTTTACTTTACTTAAGTCAAACTCTATATGTACTATTGATTTTCTGTGGCATTCATCTTTCAGTTGTTTTATTTGCTCTAAAACCAGGGGCACCGAGTTCTTGCAGAAAGCAACGATGAAGCAAGAAAAATAACTCTGTGAGAGATGATAACAAACAGAAGATAAAACAAGCTCCAATATCGCTGCCTCCCTGTTGTCACAACACATGCTGTTTTTGTTGCTGTTCTCACGCTGCAGTTGTGTATGTAAGAATTATCTCTGAGAACAGCATAGTTATTATCATGCTGAGTAATTTGTTATTCTAGTGCTGTAGTAATTTATGTCAGAATTATCTCCCGATGAAAACATAAAGATACCATGCTGACTAATTTGTTATTTCGAGAATAATAATAAATGGGGTTAAAAGGCAAGATAGTCGACTCCATATTGCTCGGTCTCTTTCCACAGAGTGACCTGCCGAAAGCGTTGCACAAAGCGCGAATTCCGTATCTCCAGCGACGACCCCAAGGAGTCTCCTAGAACACTGCACACGCGTACCAAACGATGTAGCCCGAAATCGAACCCACAACCTTCGGAGCCTGATGCAGGCGACGTAATCACTTCGCCAAGGAGACTTCCTCTGAGATTAACAAAGTGTGTAGTTTATCACAACATCCAACCAACCATGGTCTGGCCCACAAAGAGTTTGACCTGCGTGGCTGGTATTACAGTATTACAGTATTACAGTATTACAGTATTACAGTATTACAGTAGAGGACCTTGTTCCCACTCTTTGTGACATATGGTGCTTGCCGCATAATTTTATAGACCAGTCGGAACATCAGGGGCGATCCGGCCGCCTTTACTTCCTACGGATATTTTCTGGTACATATTTTAGGTTCGGTCGATCTGGAAATCAATGTCAGCATAACGAAATCCGGCTCTATGCGAATTCGAACTCCAGACCACCAGGCCGTCAGTTGGAAGCACTACCTACTGCGCCACCACTGCTCACTCACTCTTAGAGTATATAATTGTTATCATATTGACTAAATCATCACTCTGTGAAAAGACAGTCGTTATAATATTGACTAAACCGTCACTCTGTGACAACACAGCCGTTATAAAATTGACTAAACCATCACTATGAAAGCAGTCGTTATAATATTGACTAAACCGTCACTCTGTGAAAAGACAGTCGTTATAATATAAACTAAATTGTCATATTCAGGAAACATTGGTAACCAGTACCTTGGCACCTGTTGAATGCACCAATAACGAATCGCAATCAACAAGGAAGTAATTGACCATCTCACAGTTTGTATATTGTGGCTGCATAACAGCACTGGGGACTGTTCAAGGGATATCAAAGGTAGACTAGCCGTGGCAATGCAAAGGTTAGACCAGTGGTTCTCAACCTTTTTTGGCCCATGACCCCTTTACGATATGTTCAGAACGTCATCCCCCCCCTCTTTCGAATTTCCTCCCTATAAATCCCCCCCCCCTCACCCTTACACAGTATACATAAAAATGGAAGCTAAATTTAATAACACATACTAGAACAAGTCTAGACATCTACATAAAACGTGATTTGCGGGTCTACTTACGTTATAAAACGAATTTCATTAGGGCGAGAAGTACAGAACCGTAAAAATTAGATGGAAAAACAATATCAAGTAACTGGTTCTTGTATTAATGCGATCTTGAAATAATCTTAATTCCCCTCCTGGAAACCCTAACATTCCCCCCTGGGAGGAATCCCCCACCGGTTGAGAACCACTGGGTTAGACAGTATTAGGAAACTATAACACAACAGCAGTAAACACGTTCACGTAAAATTGTAAAGAACACCTTGCCTGTGCTAGTATATGGAGTCATGGACCATTTCTCCATCACAGAATAAAGAAAGAAGAAAATCGGGGCTTTTGAACTTAGAAGTTACAGGAAAATTGTTAGAATATCTTGGAGCAAAAAGGCTGCTCGTTTCTGTCCCAGTTCTCTTGCTTCATGCATATTCATTCCCAAGACGTTTGCAAAAACGTATGTCCATCTTCGTGCGTTATGAATATTGCTGTCCACGCCGGTATGTTTTGGCTGTTCTTGATTCCTGGCCATGTTTACGGTCTGTAGTAATCCCGCATACCGCGTTCGAAACACAGCTGCGGGCGTTTTGGAAACAGACCGCCTTGCGTTGGTTTCCATACAAAGGTATGAGTGCCTTACTTTGGTTTCCATACAAAGGTATGAGTTCTGGTGTTCAGAAAGCAATGGCTTAACTATTCAACATAAACTTGCCAAGAAATCGCAAACAGCAAAAAATTGTTGGGGTTGAATGTGACGTCCTATAAAGGATATACAACTAACTGTATGGGAGTAGACGGTACTACTTGCTTTCTGTTAGCGTCGAATGTTGAGAGAAGCTCACCAAACCAAACACCCCGCATTATGCAAATGGTTTCGGGCGGAGGCGCACATTTGGGAGGATACAAGCTAAATCCAGGTGGGAAGAATACAACCTAAAGACTAAATGTCATGGCAGAGCAGACCAGGCTCTAAGCCTTCGTCGGCAGCTGGTCTTGGATCGAAACTCCATAGGCTTACAGTTAGAGCATTGCTTTGTTGATCCGGCAGCATCTCCAGCTGGTATTGTTCCAGACGTATTGGTGTTACCGTTCCACTGGAGTAAACTAGACAGTCCAAGAGAAGGATCATGCTGCATGGGCAACACGTGGTCTCTGCAATTTAACCCCAGCTTTGTTCTATGGAGAGTTCTGATCAGTCACATTCGCTACCGCATTTTAAACATTCGCTACCGCAATATGCTTTAGTTATTATACCTGTTTTGAAGCACAATATAACAAACTATTGACTGCCAAGAAGGCCAGGTGCCAGAAGTACGAGACGACAACGTAGTATAGAAAGAACAGTAATGAAAAGCATGATTCCCCGGGGAAAGAGGCAGGGATAGTCCTGCACGAAGATGGACACAGGTCATTGCAATCATCTTGTGCATGATTATGCATGGAGCAAGAGAACTGGGACACAAACCAGCAGATTATCAGCGGGACGTGATGAGAACGACGTTCTGCAAAAGACCTGGCCGTGATGCCGGAATAAACATACTCACGTCCTGTAGGAAATGGCATCGAGATGACGTAGGGAAAACATTCCGAAATTCAATAGAAAAACTTATCGGCGTTATGAATAAAATATATCGACAATTTGTAGGAAATCATGTATATGTTTTCTCTGAAAATATATCAAAATTCTGTACGATAACCTGCGTAAAGTTTCTTTGAAAACATATCGAGGCTCTTTGTGAAAACATTTCGAGGTTTTGTAGGAAAACACTTCTAGGTTTTGTAGGGAATCATTTCTAGGTTTTATAGGAAATCATTACTTGGTTTTGAAGGAAATCATTTCTAAGTTTTGTTGGGAAACATTTCAAGGTTTTGTAGGAAACATTTATAGTTTTTGCAGAAAATCATTTTTGGGCGAAGTGGTCTAGCTGTCTGCCTTGCGCTCCGATGGTTGTGGGTTCGATTCCGGGCTACGTCTTTCGGTTCACGAGTGTATTTTTCTCGGAGACTCCTGTGGATCGTCGCTGAAGCTACGGAGTTTGTACTTTGTGTGATGCTTTCAGCAGGCCGCCCTGCCGAAACAGACCGAGCCATATGGGATAAAACCCGGGGCAACTAAGTCGACCCTCTCGACTTTTAAGACTTTAATACTTTTTTTCATTTGTAGGTTTTGAAGGAAATTATTTCTACGTTTTGTAGGAAATCATATCTATGTTTTGTAGGAAATCATATCTAGGTTTTGTAGGAAATCATATCTAGGTTTTGTAGGAAATCATGTCTAGGTTTTGTAGGAAATCATATCTAGGTTTTGTAGGAAATCATATCTAGGTTTTGTAGGAAATCATATCTAGGTTTTGTAGGAAATCATGTCTAGGTTTTGTAGGAAATCATGTCTAGGTTTTGTAGGAAATCATATCTAGGTTTTGTAGGAAATCTTATCTAGGTGTTGTAGGAAATCATGTCTAGGTTTTGTAGGAAATCATGTCTAGGTTTTGTAGGAAATCATATCTAGGTTTTGTAGGAAATCTTATCTATGTTTTGTAGGAAATCATATCTAGGTTTTGTAGGAAATCATATCTTGGTTTTGTAGGAAATCATATCTAGGTTTTGTAGGAAATCATATCTAGGTTTTGTAGGAAATCATATCTAGGTTTTGTAGGAAATCATATCTAGGTATTGTAGGAAATATATCTAGGTTTTGTAGGAAAACATGTCTAGGTTTTGTAGGAAATCATTTCTAGGTTTTGTAGGAAATCATATCTAGGTTTTGTAGGAAATCATATTTAGGTTTTGTAGGAAATCATATCTAGGTTTTGTAGGAAATCATATCTAGGTATTGTAGGAAATCATGTCTAGGTTTTGTAGGAAATCATATCTAGGTTTTGTAGGAAATCATATCTATGTTTTGTAGGAAATCATATCTAGGTTTTGTAGGAAATCATATCTAGGTTTTGTAGGAAATCATATCTAGGTTTTGTAGGAAATCATATCTAGGTTTTGTAGGAAATCATGTCTAGGTTTTGTAGGAAATCATATCTAGGTTTTATAGGAAATCATATCTAGGTTTTGTAGGAAATCATATCTAGGTTTTTTAGGAAATCATGTCTAGGTTTTGTAGGAAATCATATCTAGGTTTTGTAGGAAATCATGTCTAGGTTTTGTAGGAAATCATATCTAGGTTTTGTAGGAAATCATGTCTAGGTTTTGTAGGAAATCATGTCTAGGTTTTGTAGGAAATCATATCTAGGTTTTGTAGGAAATCATATCTAGGTTTTGTAGGAAATCATATCTAGGTTTTGTAGGAAATCATATCTAGGTTTTGTAGGAAATCATATCTAGGTTTTTTAGGAAATCATATCTAGGTTTTGTAGGAAATCATATCTAGGTTTTGTAGGAAATCATGTCTAGGTTTTGTAGGAAAACATTTCGAGGTTATGTATGTAAATGTGCAGAGGTTCTGTATGTAAATATGTCAGGTTCTGTAGGTAAATGTGTCGAGATTATGGAGGTAGACGTGGGAGGCTCCATATGTAAATGTGTCTGGGTTCTGTAGGTAAATGTGCCATGATCTGTAGGTAAATGTGCCAAGTTCTGTAAGTAAATGTGCCATGGTTCTGTAGGTAAATGTGCCATGATCTGTAGGTAAATGTGCCAAGTTCTGTAAGTAAATGTGCCGAGGTTCTGTAAGTAAATGTGCCGAGGTTCTCTTAGCAAATGTGCCGAGGTTCTGTAAGTAAATGTGCCAAGGTTCTGTGGGTAAATATGTCGAGGTTCTGTAAGTAAATGTGTCAAGGTTCTGTAAGTAAATGTGCCGAGGTTCTGTAAGTAAATGTGCTATGATCTGTAGGTAAATGTGCCGAGGTTCTGTAAGTAAATGTGCCGAGGTTCTGTAAGTAAATGTGCCGAGGTTCTGTAAGTAAATGTGCCAAGGTTCTGTAAGTAAATGTGCCAAGGTTCTGTGGGTAAATGTGCCGAGGTTCTGTGGGTAAATGTGCCGAGGTTCTGTGGGTAAATGTGCCATGCTATAGGTAAATAAACACACATACTGTAGTATTATTTGGCGCACACAGAAGGAGAAGAAGGAAGTAGAGACTAGAAGACGCACTAGACAATATAAAATTTGAAAGCTATAGTAACCGACCGGGATCGAACCTGTCGCCTCCAACTAGACACTGGTCGTGCGTCGAAGTACACTAGTTCCTGCAGCGAGGCGCCGTCGTCATTTGGAGGCGACAGGTTCGATCCCAGTCGGTAACTATAGCTTTCAAATTGTATGTTGTCTAGTGCGTCATCTAGTCTCTACTTCCTTCTTCTCCTTCCGTGTGCGCCAAATAGTACTGTGTGTGTTTATTTATGTAATTGTCTTAGTGGCCTCAACTGTTCCCCTCATTGATTCCTTGTGTTTCTGTAGGTAAATGTGCCGACGTTCTGTAGTAAATATACCGAGGTTCTGTAGGTAAATGTGCCGAGGTTCTGTAGGTAAATGTGTCCAGGTTCTTAAGTAAATGTGTCTAGGTTCTGTAGGTAGACCTGCCGAGGTTTAGTATGAAACCCCATACAGATTCTGTAGGCTAGCAGCATCACACTGCACTGTAAGAAACCACTGTTCTGTTAAGTAGGCAAACATCAATCTTGTATGTACGAAAACATGTCATGTCCTTACCAGGAAAAGTAATCTTATACGAACCCGGTATATATGTACGAACTATATGGACCCGGTATATATGTACGAACTGTTTGGACCCAATATATATGTACGAACTATATGAACCAGCCATATATGTACGAACTGTTTGGACCCAGTATATATGTACGAAATGTATGCACCCGGTATATATGTACGAACTGTTTGGACCCGGTATATATGTACGAACTATATGAACCAGCCATATATGTACGAACTGTTTGGACCCAGTATATATGTACGAAATGTATGCACCCGGTATATATGTACAAAATGTATGGACCCGGTATATATGTACGAAATGTATGGACCCGGCAGTGGCGTGCAGAGGGGGGTGCGGGGTGCGACGGCCCCGGGCATCCAGCCGGAAAGGGGGGAGGCATCCAGATAGGGAGAGGGGGCAGCACAGTGCAGTCGGAGGGGAGGAGGAATGAATGAGATAAAGAACAATTTAGGGGCATCCAATCAAGGGGTGCCGGCTTCGTGGCTTAGAGGTTATGACTTTTCTCCGTAATCTCGTATACTCTCGTCGGTAACGTGATGACGGTGAGAATCAGCAGTGGTTCGAATAGCATCGGTAACTTACGGGGTATGTGAGCCGGCCGCTCAGAAAGCAATGGCAATACTGAGCGTAATCTTGCCAAGAAATCAACATACAGCTGAAAGATGCTGGAGTTGACAGCGATGTCCTGTAAAGGATATGCCCAAAAAAAAAAAAAAAATCAAGGGGTTGGCCCCGGGCATCAAAGAACCTCTGCACGCCACTGGGACCCGGTATATGTACGAACAGTATAGACCCGGTATATATGTACGAACCCGGTATATATGTGCGAACTACGAACCTTACGAATCCGGTATTTATATACGAATTGTACGCACCCGGTATATATCTACGAACTGTACGAACCCGGTATATATGCACGAATTGTACGAACCTTACGAACCCGGTATATATGTACGAGCTGTACGAATCCGGTATATATGCACAAACTGTAAGAACCCGGTATATGTGTACGAACTGTGCGAATCAGGTCCGAATGTTCGGATTAAACGGTTTAAATATACAAACAACACAATCTGAAAATAATTAGCGGAAGTGAAAAACCTAGAACGCACATAAAAGCACTATCACTGCTTTATGAATCCAGCATCAGGGACACGCTCACAATGGCTGTTTTGATGGCATTTACAGAAACACAAAACAATCTAAGAGAAACTTAAGGCGCACACCACAATGCCACGGTTATCATCCTGACCCCTGACCTATGTCCTTTAAAACAAACACCTTTGTCTGAAAGAGCAGTGTTTTGTAGGCGCCAGGAGTTGGGGAAATATTATGAGCAGGATATAGAAATGCGTGCAGAGAAAATACTCTCGCTTTGTCCTCGTTCCACTGGAGTAGGGTGGCAGAATTAAACACACAGAGAACGTATGAAGTCTTCACTTCCGTGGTAGATGATCAGACTGCATTTTACAAAGTATTTCTGACACACAATCCTGGGGTCTATAAACATGAACTTATGTAACATCGTTGATGTAAGATGGCGACTCCCACACTTCTTTCTCTCAGCTAAGCTTTCGGAATAACATGACCAGAGCATTCGGGTCCTCAAAAACTGTTAATGACACACATTGATATAACCTGAGGATAGTATAACTAGGTATTCCCTTGTCTGTAACCCACAAGGTGAACGACATAGTGGGAGGCAGGCATGGGGCTGTGTGTTTTATATGTTTAAAATCTGCATTCTCTTGTTTTGTTACCATTTGCAAACGTTTAGCCCAGAACTGTATATCCGTTCGTCCATCCGCCCGCCCGCCCGTCTGTCATGATTACACTACATATGGGGAATCCGATAGCAGACTCTTTCTATGTGTATGTGAAGAGTTAGGACCATATTGTGTCTGCCCGAGCTCAAAATCCTAACCATTACGTCGACGACATGTACTCGTTATTGCTCTAAATATTGAAAACTATAACCACACTGAGATTCGAACCTGCCGCTCTCACATAACGACAGCGCCAAGTTAAAGGAACAAGTGTTTTTCGACGCAGGAGCAACAACACACACACACACACAAGCAGTCTCCCAGTACAAGCGCTACTTGTTTTCTGCCCCACCCACGCCACCCGCCCACAATGTCAGGAAAAACATACTTGACAATGTTTAGCAAACGCCCGGGAGTTGTCAAGTATGGGTAGGTCTGAGCTGTTGATTTTGCATGTCTGAGCAACTGAGGCTGCTCCGCATGTGAGCAACTCAAGGTCGCGTTTACTCGATGGTTACCAGTGTAGGAGGGGGCGCTAGCGAAGTTAATAGCAAATTGCGTTGTAATATCGTGGGTACGGTCGGATGTGGATTCGACGCTTGGGCTCGTCGCTCGCCAAAGTGAGATAAAGATGTGGGTACCCATCCCTCCTTGCTCTCATGTCTACAAAATGTGATGGTGCTATCACCTCACAGATGTTACTCAATTTTGCCCAGCCAAATCTCCAGTGCGTATTGTACGCGAGTGCCGGTCTCCCTGGCGAAGAAGTTAAGGACGTTGTTCGTAATCCCGTATAGTCACGAACGAAACACAGCTGCGCGAGATTCGGCAGCGGATCGTGTCGCGCTGGTTACTTACGGAGGTATATGAGCCGGTCGTTCAGGAAGTAATGGCAAACTACTGAACGTAAAAACTTGCCAAGACATCAACAGCAGCTGAAAAATGCTCTGTAAAGGATATGCGAGAAAAAAATGGTATGCGAGTACTAAAACCTACGTCATTTATATTGAAAGTAGCCGATATTGGAACGTCTATGAAGTTTTTATATAAGTTGACAGAGGAAATCGCGCGAAATTGAATGCCTGATTTGTTTTCTTATGTATCAGATATTGTTTTCACAATTGTTTCAAAAAGTAAAATCTTGATACATTTTTGCGCATTATACAAGAATTTCCGCTTTATCAGACAAACGAGGGCTGAATCAAGAATACGCAAGTGAATATTACATGCGATATTTTACTGTAGTACCTCGGAATATATTGCATTTATCTGTGTGTGTGCTCCCATGTGTGTATAGTATGTCTGTCTATTTTCTGCCTTTGCGTTTGTATGTGTGTGTGTGTGTGTGTGTATGTATGTGTATGTTTGTATGTATGTGTATGTTTGTGTGTGTGTGCGCGTGTGTGCGCGTGCTTGTGTGTGCGCGTGTGTGTGTGTGGAAGTTAGTGATATGCTCTAGCAGGCAAGTGAACGGGGCAGTTTAAGAATGTTTGCGAACCGCTGGGCGAGAAACACTAGGCGGGGTCACCCAGGACGGTGTGCAGTGCTTGTTGAGGGAAAGCTGTCTGTGACATTTCCTTGTGAATAAATCTACTCAAGTCTGCAGAGCTACACCCGCGCTTTCCCCGCTTACATTCATAACTCCTATTCCCCCCCCCCCCCTTTAGAAGCAGTGATAGACCAGTAGCAAGCACGTCTGCTTACCGTCCCATAGTTATGTGTTCGAATCCTTCGTTAAGGCGCAGATTTTTTTTATTGACCTGCGCTCCCAAGAGGACCCAATCTAAAATGGGTACTGGGAAATATTATGGGATGTGAATGCGGCAGCGCCCATGGAGTGCCGACTGCTCTATAAAAACATGGAGCTAGCACGACGTGCCTAACACTCACTTGTGTAACCCTGCCACTTTTAGTTCACTCAGTGAGGTAGGCCTTGTTAAAGACCCTCGCCCTCCTGACGGTTCTGTTTGGTTTGTACAGAGTGATTTCTCTGTAAACCCAGATGCTGCCGTCAGCGCGGTAGTTAGGAGGGCAGCATGGCCGAATGGATAAGAAGACTGATTCTTAAACTTCCGGTGTGCTGATGCCGACGTAGCAGGTTCCCCCACTACATGGTCAGTTAGACTAAAATGTTCACTTCTCGTCCTTGACTTGGGGACGTAAATTACAAGTACCTCAGAAACTGGAGTGAGTTCGCGTGATGGCTAGGGACACTGGTAATAGGAAAATTAATACACACATAACAATCAGCCCAGTGCACTATAAGTAGTAGCTCGTGTATGGACTACGCTGGAGTTCAAAGCGAGTTAAGGCAAAGGAAAAAATATAAAGTTCAGAAGGAGAATCCCAGCACGGCGCACGAACTACCCTTCCCCAGTGAACATGCACAAATGTGTATAGCAGGATGTTGAGCTGATAACGGCATGAGCGCGATCCGACGCGTTTGCTGTCAGCTCTCGACGCTCGCTA